>PVJS01007293.1:0-56656 GCA_004027185.1 Glis glis
AGACAAATGCTGTACCACTGAACTAAAACCCCAGCCCAAGTATCAGGGATTTTTTATTTTGGTAGTTGGGGTTTGACCCAGGGGCATTCTGCTTCTGAGTTACACCCCCAGCCCTTTAAAAATTTTTGTTTTTGTTTTGAAGCAGGGTCTTATTAGGTTGCTGAGGGTCTTGCTATGTTGCTGAGGCTGTCCTAGAACCTGTGATCCTCCTGTCTCACCCTCCCAAGTATTGGGACTACAGGCATGTGCCACCATGCCCAACTCAATTTTTTTTTTTTTGTGGTGATGGAGATTGAACCCAGGGACATTCTAAATCTCTGAACTCTAACCCCAGCCAGCCCTATTTTATTGTTTATTTGGAAACAGGGTCTCTCTAAGTTGCTGACAGCCTCACTAAATTGCTGAGTCTGGTTTCGAACCTACAATCCTTACATTTTTAATAACATAAAATATCATCAATAATAATATGCATCCCTATTTCAGAGATGGTACAGTGTGGATGCATGTATAACTTAGGATCAATGACATATGGGAAATGTACTCCCCTTTTAATTTCTTTATTTTTAACAAATAAGCAAAGATTTAAATAGCTTTTTCTAACTTAAAAAGCTGTGTGCATGAATGTCTTTAACACATGGACCTTCACTATGATGTATAATTGCAATGCACCAATAAATTATTTAAAAACTAGTAAAAAGAAAAATAACTTGTTTATAGAACAGGGAATTGACTTCAAGGCTCTGGGTATTTCTTACTAACCTTCAGTGCCATAACAACAACATTATAAATAATAAAGGAGAAAAACTAATGAAACAGGAGTGACTTGATAATGCAAACATTAAGCATCTTTATGTAAACCACAAACCAAGAAAGATATTTGACACAGAATTACTATTATAAATATTAAACATATGTAATTTAACATATGCATCATACCCATTGTTTATGATATTAATATTGCTTATCTTTTTTCAACTTTCTATTTGGAAATTTAAATTACAAAAATTTGCCGGGCATGGTGGTGCATGCTTGTAATCCCAGTACTTGGGAGGCTGAGACAGGAGGATTGCAGGTTTTCAGCCAGCCTCAGCTACTTAGTGAGGCCCTTCGCAATTTAGCGAGACCCTGTTTCAAAATACAGAATAAAAAATAGGGCTGGGGGTGTAGCTCGGAGGTAAAATGCCTCTGGGTTCAATCCCCAGTACCACAAAAAAATAAAATAAAAAAATTACAAAAATTTGCAATAATAATAATAGTTCAACAAATGCCCATATACTCTTCATCCAGATTTACCTATTTTTTTTTACCTCATTGCCTTTATTAGTTTTTGTTCTCTCTCATGCTGTGTGTGTGCATGCACATTATGTGTAAAAACATTTCCTTAACTATTTGAAGGTTAGTTTCACATACCATGGTCCTTTGCTTTTAAATACTTTACTGTGTATTTTCCATGAATAGGGATATTCTCTTAGTAAACACAAGTCAGGCATCAAACCCACAGACTGATACTGATCATTTTGTTCCCACTTTTTAGTCAACCTAGTAATTTCCTATATAGCATTTTCCCTTGTATTACAGTATTGTTCTAGTGTTAATCACTGCATTTAGTTATCATGTAGCATGACCGAACATTCATATTTGTCTGAAACATTCATAATTTTAGCACTAAAGCTCATAAGTCTTAGGAAACTCCTAAGTCCAGGCAAACCAGCATAGTTGGTCACACTATATCTGTCTGTCCTCCTTCCTTCCCTCTTTCTTTCTTTCTTTCTTTCTTTCTTTCTTTCTTTCTTTCTTTCTCGTTCTTTCTTTCTTTCTTTCTTTCTTTCTTTCTTTCTTTCTTTCTTTCTTTCTTTCTTTTCTTCCTTCCTTGGTATTGGTATTGAACTCAGGAGTATTCTATCACTGAGCTACATCCCCAGCTCTTTTTATAATTTCTTAAGAAATTTCGATACAGGGTCTTCTAAGCTGCCCAGGCTGGCCTTGAACCTGCTATCTTCCTGCCTCGGCTTCCAGAATTGTTGGGATTACAGGCACGCACCACCACACCATGCCTTATGTCCTGTCTCTTTAGCTTTTTAAAATCTAGAACTTAGCCGGGCATGGTGGCGCACGCTTATAATCCCAGTACTTGGGAGGCGGAGACCGGAGCATCTGGGTTCTTGGCCAGCCTCAGCTACTTAGTGAGGCCCTCCGCAACTTTCTGAGACCTGGTTTCAAAATAAGGTATAAAAAATAGAGCTGGGGGTGTAGCTTGTAGGTAAAACGCCCCTGGGTTCAATCCCCGGTACCGCAAAAAAAAAAAAAAATCTAGAACTTTTCCAAAGCCATTCTTTGATTTTATGTAGTTCACATTTTTGAAGTTACTGTCTGTGCCCCATCTTACATTTTTGTTTCATTAGACTGTTTTTCACTTTTTCCCCCTGTTTTATCATGATTAGATTCGGGCTATACATTCTCACTACAGTACTGCATATGTGATGCTGTTTTTCTCGACATTTCATATGAAAGTACATTATATCCAACTTTCTGTCTTAGGTAATGTTAATTTTGCTCTTCTCGTAATGATGTTGTCAATTTCCCCATTGTATAATTACTGTTGATTTTTTCTCCTTTGTAGCTAAACAAGCAGTCTGCAAGGAAACACTTTAAGACCATGCATATATCCTATTTCTTATAGAAAATTTCCTCCAGATTTAGCATCCATTGAGGATTTTTGACTGATCCAATCTTTGCCATAATGGTTGCAAAATCTTGTTTCTTATTATGCTTATTAAAGAGAATCTAGAAAATATGGAAATATAAAATGAACAAAGGAAAAAATATAAAAAAGACTATTAACCCATTACATACATAAATATGTGTGTAATAATCTCAATGCATTCATTTTCTTTCTTCTCATGAATGTGTTCATAATTGGAATCCTACGTTGTGGGAGGTAATCATGCAACACCAGCATGATTTAGCATTTAGCCTTTAGCCTTTAGCCTTTGTTAATCAGCATACATTTAGCAGTTAGCCTTTGTTACTCTTCTGTAAGCAAGAGACTTCTCCCTCTGTTAATTAATTGGTGATATATATATTTAGTATGGACATATAAATATCAATATTTTCAATGGCTTATAGTTCATTATTGTACTTCATTATTTGAGTGCTCACAATTGTTTCATATTTGGCTGTTGGGATCCTGTTCAGGGCTTCTGTATCCTTATAAAATGCACCATATTTCTTCCTCCCTTTCTTTTCTCATTCTTTCTCCCTTTCTTCCTCTTTCCCTTCCTTCCTTCCTTCCTTCCTTCCTTCCTTCCTTCCTTCCTTCCTTCCTTTCCTCTTTCTTTCCCTTCCATTCCTTTTCTTCTTTCCTTTCTCTCTTTCTTTCTTTCTTTCTTTCTTTCTTTCTTTCTTTCTCTCTCTCTCTCTCCCTCCCTCTCTCTCTCTCTCTCTCTCTCTTTCTTTTTTCATCATAACAAGACAGTCCAGTCTCATCTCTTACACTGATCCTGCCCCAGCTTTAGAATCAACCACATCTCCCAGGTGCCCTGGCTCAGTTTAGAGGGATTGTATTAGTGACAGGACCTGGGCAGGAGGTGGGCTCATCGCCTCTGGAGGGCCCGCTATGGTCAATGTTCTCTCATGAAGAGATAAATATGGAATGAACATAAGGAAAGTCCTCCAAGTTCAGAGGCAGGATGACATCATTTGATGCAAACACTTTTGGAGAGACGGAAGTTTCAGAGTAAAAACTGAATGATTCTGTGAGATAGAACTTAGAAAAAATGATGTGATAAGATGTATATAATTTTTTTGTGTCAAAGTCTTGGCAACACCCCAAATTCCAGGCTAGGTAATCTATATGCCATTGTTGAGAGGCAGTGTGGGAATACAATTGCAATGTGGTTAGTAGACACCTAAGTGATTATCCATTGCCATATTTGTTATATTTGGAGAAATTGTGAATAGAAGAAGGTGGTGAGATTATCCAGATTAGCAGTTTCCAACTTTACTTACTTATTTATTGCTGTGTGGCTTCTCACAGGTATGTCAGGTAAACGTTCTACCACTGAGATATATCCCCAGTGTTCTTTTTCTTTAATTGAATATTCTACTGGTGAAATATTTAAGTGTGCTTCTGTAGTATTATGTTAAGAACCAAAAGAGGTCAAAGTCACTATCATTGAATAGTGAAATTTTGAAATTTTGCCAAGTACCAGATCAAGAGTCAAGTGCCCTTAACATGCACATCTAACATGCACTTCACAATCACTGAAAGAAAAAGTGTACAGAATAGATTCATTTTCTATATGCTTAGTATTTAACTTTCTTCCTAAGCATGATGGCTCGATATTATCATTAGCTAATATTGCAATACACTGTATACTTTGGAGAATATCTCCTACTAAAAATAGTGAGAGTAAATCCAATTTCAAGTACTCTTACTGGGAATTACTGATTTTTAGCTGATCGCTTCTCAGTTCTCATTATTAGATTGTGTAAGAGAGGAAACAGCTTTCTCTCATCCCTTTCATAGTTCTTAGCTGGAATGGACCCCTGTAACAAAAGAGAGATTAACAAGAGAAAGACATACAGAAGTTTACTAAGAGGTATATCTTGTCTATATATGGAGATATTCAGAGACATGAATAAATCTCAAAGAAGCAGCTTTGAATTAAGGTTTAAATGCCATCTTTAAGCTTCATGCCGTAGCACATGCCTATAATCCCAGTATTTGGGAGGCTGAGATAGGAGGATCGCAAGTTTGAGGCCAGTCTCAGCAACTTAGTAAGACCCTCAGCAATTTAGTGAGACTCTTGTTTCAAAAATAAAAAACAAAATTATGGGGGGTAGCTAGGAGGTAGAATGCCCCTGGGTTCAATCCCTATTAACACACACACACACACACACACACACACACACACACACACACTCACTCCATCTTTGGTTGGAACAAAAAACAGGAATGTGGGAGAAGGCCAGTTAAATGGAAAATAGCCAAGAAAAGTAACATAAATAAGAATAAGGATTTAATGCATATTTAGCTTGATGTCTTCTCCATTGATGAGTCTCTAGTGATTTAGATTCATCTTTCTCTTCCTGGCACAGAGAGAAACACCCTTACAAATGGAGATGTAAATTCATAGATGTAAATTTCTCTTACATCTACTCTTGTTTTCAGAGCTTATCCTGTGACTATAGTCTCAAAATAATCAGCTCATCCCTATGCCAAAAAGACATATTTTGGAATGGGATATTCTTGTTTCCTATCATCATATTTTGGGGGTGGCATATTTTTGGGTTTCTTACAGCCATCACTGTTTTATATCAAAGATTGCTGAGGAAGGGTTCATATAACAGTTAGATGTGCTGGCACTACCTGTGTTTTAATTCTGCTTTTTAATCAAATTTAAGATTCCCTTGATTGCAGAACACATCATTCTTTTATGTACACTAAAATAGAAAAATGTTGCTAATTAAATATAAAATGCCACTGACTAAAGGAAAAATCTTGATTTCAGAGATGTTAAAATGTGAAAAAAGCGTCTTAGAGTTGATAGATTATGGCATTATTAATTTCCCAGTAAAATTTTTCGAAAGTCTCTTTGTAATTTTGTAAGAATTAGTTCAGCCAAAAGTTAACAATATAATCTACACATCTGCTTAACTAGCCTTATCAGGATACACACACACACACACACACACACACACACACACACATTCATTTTGTGTGTATCATACTGGGGATTGAAGCCAAGGGCATTCTACCTTCAAACTACACCCCCAGACCTTTTTTATTTCTTGTTTTGAAACAGGGTCTTGTGCTAGGTTGCTGAGATTTTTGCTAAATTGTTGAGGCTGTCCTTGAACCTGTGATCCTCCTGTCTCAGCCTCCCAGGTACTGGGATTAGAGGTGTGCACCATCACTCCCGGCTTGGGCAGTGTATTATAGATGAATGAGTGGGTTGGACACTGCAGTTCTTCTCCAGGTTGCATAACTCCCACTCTTCCCTCAAGACTTCTTGGATAACTTGTGGGACACATGAGATATGGGACATACCACTGCATGACATACAAGCCTAGTAAGGCCACCAGTGTTATATGTGCATTAAATATGAGTTCAAATACATTCCCTCTTCTATAAAATATTAGTCTTTAACAGTTATCCAGAGTTGTACATGAATCTAGTTCAAAGAGTCCAACAGTGAGACAAGACCTGCTATGAAAAGTTTGACCCTCCTTCTCCCACTGTCTCACACTCCAGGGAGGGGACAGTCATTTGGAACTCTGTTTAGCTGATTCTGTAATGTTTCCTCATGACATGTTAAGGAATTTCCCATGTGGGGCATTATTTATTGACTCCTGACTCAGCAAGATGAGGATTTGGTTGACCTTCACTGCTGCCCCACACCCCCTCTCCACAGCATGTCTCCAGAGCTGCTCCGTATAGGTTTATATCTACGATCAGTTCTCACACTGTTAACTGTGTACCTTCAGTATATGTCACGATTACTCTTTCCTTTCCTACACAATTTCTTCTGTTTTCCTTGAATGAATATTTTTCTCCCCTTGGGGGAGGAGATCTAAATTTTCTATGCCCTTATTACTAATTTAACACCATATTTTAAGTATTAAACATTTTTTCCTCAATTCATCCAAGTACATCAGGTAGTCTACCACCTTCAACTTCTTGGAAATGTATCCAAGAGGTTTCCAACAACTACTGTGCACCTCCAGTGAGCGGCTTTGGCCTTTGGATATCTTTCCTTCTTCCTCTCCTCAGTCTTCTACTTTTTGGTTTACTCACTCATGTTTGTGGAACATGGGAGAAGAGAAAGTCAAGTCCTCGTGTATCTGAAAGGCTTTACACTACCTACCCACTTAACTACTAGCTTTATGATGCTGGATTGGAAGACTGTTCAGAATTTGGAGGGTATTCCTCTATCGTCCTAATACTGCAATTAAGAAACCCAATGCCATCTAGATTCTTGATCAATATTATTATGAAGCTTTTTGTTTTCTATAAAAGTAAATAGGATCTTATCTTTGTTCTCAATATTTTGACATTTCATGAGCCTCTGTCCTATTTTTTTCATTGTTGTTGTTTTTGTTTTGTTTCCAGTACCAGGAATCAAACCCAGTGGCTCTCTACCACTGAGCTACACCCCCAGCCCATTTTGTTGTTGTTTCTGTTGTTGTTGTTTTGAGACAGGATCTCTTCAAATTTCCCAGGCTGACCTCAGATTTGCAATCCTCCTGCTTCCACCTCCAGAGTTTCTGGGATTATAGGTGTGTGCCGCCTCGCCCATCATGTGTCCTCCTTTGGGTCTACTTGTTTCTATTGTGCTGGTCACTTAGGGGACACTTTTAACCTGGAATCTCGTGTTCTTTATTTTTAAAAGAGTTTCTTGAATTATCTCTTAATATTGTCTTCCACTCTCTTTTCTCTGCCTTTCTTTGTGGAACACTTGTAATTTAAATATTGGATCTTGTAAACTGGCTTTTAGGTATTTTTACTTCTTATTATCTATCTTCTATCTCTTTATTATTTGAATATATTTTGTAAGATTTGCCCAGTTACATCTTTTAATCTTTTCAGTCTTACATTGATTCTTCATTTTCAAGAGTTTCTCGTTGTTTTGTTCTCAGCATATTTTATAGAATTATGTCTTGTTCATGGATGCAATGTTTATCCATATATTGGGATAATTATGGATTTTGCATTGTTAAATTTGTCTTGATTTTCCCTCCTCAGTCTGCATCTTCCTTAAAGACATATAATCTGCATAGGGATAAGTAAAAGTTTAATATTCTTAACTACACCCAGTAAGAATCTTATGTACTCTCTGAGGTAGGTACACCCTCCTTTCAAGAATCTTGATCACAGAAAAGGGAAGTCTCAAAACATATCAGTTTTTCTTTGTTAATCCAAGTGCCATATGGGGTAAGTGAGCTCTAGCTCAGCGTTAGATGAACATTAGCTAGAGCTAGTACTGAGAAATGCTAATTCAGCTGAGCACTTCTCAGCCTTGGATTCACATTAGATTCACCTGGGGATCTGTAAAAATCCCATCTTCCCAGCCACACCCTAGGTCAGGGCAAACTCAGCCCTGGCTGAGCATCTGTGCTTGAGCCTCAGTGTTATCCAGCGCTTCTCAACAAGTGGTCCAGTGAGAAAGGGCATCAGAACCACTTCACAACAGTTTCTCAACCAAACCACGACTGCATTTTCGACCATATAATTCTTTTTCTTTCTTTTTTTTTTAACTTGGACTTTTGAGCAATGCTGGAACTGTTAGGACTACCATGCAATTTCTTATTGTATGAGGTGGTCCTGGTAGGATGTCAGATAAAATATAGGGGACCAACTTAAATTTGAATTTTAGATAGACAACAGATACATTTTTAGTCTAAGTATGTCCCATGAGGTCTATGGGACATATTTATATGAAAAAAGTTGTTCATTGTTTGTCTGAAATTTATTAAATCTGATAATAATGGTTCTAGCCATTGTAGGATATTTAGCAACATCCCTGGACCTCTATCCTATAAATTCAGGAAAAATTCCACACCCCAGTTGCAACAATTAAAAAATGTCTCCAGATACTTCCAAATGTCCCCTGGGAGGCAGAATTTCCTCTGGTCAAGAACCACCCACCGCCTTATAACTTGTTAGAAATGCAAACTGTGGGACTCCATCCCAAATCTGCTGAATCATAAACTCAGTAGGTGGGGATTTAGTGATGTGTTTTATCAAGCCTTGCAGCTTCTTCTGCTACAACTAAAGTTTGAGAACAATACTTATCTTTTCTATTCTTTAAGCAAGTTTTTTCCAGAGACTATAAACTAGTATTCCCTAATATAAGACCTCCTTGATTATTGTTATTATTTTTGGTGCTAGGGATTGAACTCAGAGAAATTCTACCTCATATTTATTTATTTTGCTTTTAAACAGGGTCTTGCTAGGTTGCTGAGAGTCTTGCTCCTTGCTGAGGCTGTCCTTGAACCTGTGAGCCTCCTGTCTCAGCCTCCCAAGTACTGAATTATAGATATGCACCACCACACCTGGATCCCCTTGATTATGAATCACCTTTGCTATATATAAAGTGACGCTTAGGGGTCCACCTAGAGCTGTTTAGTCAGAATTTCAAAGGGGGTTGGGAAAATGAGAGTGAAGCAGGAAAACAGGAATCCAATGTTTTACATCTTTTCTTTACAATAAACACACCCCAATGTCTCTATGTACACAGATGTCTGATCACCACTGACTAATGTAGACCTTCCAGGCATTTTTATTCACATGACTGATGCCTCAAATTTCAGTATCTTGTTTACAAAACAAATTTCTGATGACGAATTTGCTTCTAGTTTGGACCCATCTATAGCAATGTTTCTCAGCCCTGGTGGTATCCTTGAACCACCTGGGGAGCTTTTAAAGAATATCAATGCTGAGTCCTCATCCAAGAACAATTAAATCAGAAACTCTGGGGGTGGTATTTTGTGAATCTCAGATGATTCTAATAAGCAAGTAAGCTTAGAAACCACAGGCCTATAGGGGAAAACACGCTGGTCTTTTCAATGGTAAAATTCCAGTTGGCTTAAAGGCTTATGTTTTTCATTATAAATAATAAAATTAACATTCTGGCTTGCATTTCATGCTCTTTCTATATCTCTTAAATCCATTCAAGTTCTGAAGTCCTGATCCAACTGTAGTTCTAAGGACCACAGCACAATATCAGATGCTGGAATACAGTAGTATAATTGAGATTTTCTCCTCCCCACTCCACCTGCTGATCTTTCCTTTCTGTTCCCTACTATCTTTTGTAACTCATTCCAATTTCAACTAATTTTTAGGGTTTTGCTCAATTAATTATAATAAAGACATAGCTACAAATCTCAGTCTTCAAAAAAATAGAAGCCCTTTGATGTTAACTTATTTGCTTATTTGATCCTTTAGATCTAACTTTGAATGTATAGGGAATATGGGAGGTAGAGGAACAAATTAAGCACCATAAGGAAGAATTTAGACTAATTCAGAAGATGGAGATTTTATAGAATAACTTGCCTGTCTCTTTAATGAATTATTATTATGAAAAAACCAATACATGAAATGGAAACAATGTTATGATATTAAAAGGGAGAATGATATAGGCAAAAGAGACTTAAAAGACAGAAGAATGAGAGGCAATGTATGGACCCTGATTAGACCAAGTTGGAAAAAAAGCTTTAAATGAAATTAGTACAGCAAACTGAAGAATTTGAATATGGTTTGTGTATTCAATGACTTTAAAGAATTGTGTGTGTGTGTGTGTGTGTGTGTGTGTTCCTGGGGATTGAACTCAGGGACATTCTATCTCTGAGCTACATCCCCAGTCCTTTTTTATTTATTTATTTATTTATTTTTTGTGGTGCTGGGGATTTAACCCAGTGGCATTTAACCTCTGAGCTATACCCCCAGCCCTATTTTATTTTTTATTTATTTATTTTTTTTGCGGTACCGGGGATTGAACCCAGGGGCGTTCTACCTCCGAACCACACCCCCGGCCCTATTTTTTATACTTTATTTTGAAACCAGGTCTCACGAAGTTGCAGAGGGCCTCACTAAGTAGAGAGAGAGAGAGAGAGAGAGAGAGAGAGAGAGAGAGACAGGGAGATAGAGAGAGAGAGCGAGAGAGCTGAGGCTGGCCGTGAACCTGGATCCTCCGGTCTCTGCCTCCCAAAGTACTGGCCACCACGCCCGGCTCTATTTTATTTTTTATTTGGAAACAGAGTCTCACTAATTTGCTAAGGGCCTCACTAAGTTGCTGGGGCTGGCTTTGAATCTGTGATCCTCCTGTCTCAGTCTCCCAAATACTGGGATTGCAGGCATGTGCCAGCATGCTCAGCTGTTACAGAGTCATTCTTAACTTGGTAAGTTATGGTACTGGCATTTGGTTGCAGAGGGAAATACTCTTATTTTTTAGAAATGCATAAAAAAGGAGAAAATGCCATGATGTCTACAATTTAAAATACTTGAGTCAAAAATAGATTAGGCAACTATAGTAAAATATTAATAATTTTTTAATCTGGATTATGGTCGTGAGTGTTCTTTACTCTGTTTTGTCTACTTTTTTTCATTTTCTTGATGTTTTCCATAGTAAAAAGTAGTGTAGTCAAAAGGGAAAAAAGAGGATATAAAAAAGCAGAGTAGTTAGTGGGGAGACCTCTGCAGTGGGAACAAAGCACCTGAGTCTGACCTTGGTTCTGAGTTTCCCCCTCTATGTCTCATTGGCCTCCTACGTCACCTGGGGGTCACACCAAGGTCATTCCTCTGTACTTCTGTGGTGATGGTCCTCATTTTATTAAAATCTAGTACAGTAGCTGGCAATTTCAGAAGCAAAATAGAATCCCCAAATAAAATGTAGGTCACTTCTGGGTGGTAGTAATTATGCATGGAAATTTTTTTTCAAGTATTTACTATTGCTAATGCTTCCATAATGAATATTTCACCATTTCTCTTTAGAGCTTGTGGAAAACAGGAGTCCTATAACCAAAAATAGGAAAGCCTGGGAACAAAATTTTTGTATTAAAAAGAGCACAACACTCAAGGTACAATCAATCAAGTCTGAAGTGAGAAAAATGTAATGCTTTGTTTTATTCCAGACTAGACTGTGCAAAGAAGGATCAAATTCTAATACGACCATTGTGGTTTATCAGGGGGTCAAGTACAGGATGTTCTAAAATTCTCAACGCCTAAGCTTCTCCTGCAAGTGGGCAAGCAAGCTAGAAAATATTTTAATACCATTCATTTGAGCAAACTCTCACTGAGCACCTCCTGTGTGTTGGCCCTGTGTGGGGAACATGCAAACAAATAAAACAAAACAAAAACCCAGATTTTTACTGGGGATCTACCACGTATCAAGCACTCTTTTCAGTAAGTGTGGGGGGGGTGATTCAGATTCAGTGTTGGTCAAAATAGAATCCCTGCCCTCTAGGAGCTTGTATTCTACTGGGGAGAGATGGTCTGTAAACATGCAAATAAATAATTTATAAAAGAAACCTGTCAGCTACTGAGAAGTGCTATTTTAATTAATTATTTATTTATTTTTATTGTGATATTGGGCATTGAACCTAGGGACATTCTACCTCCGAGCTACACCCCCAGCCCTATTTTACTCTTTATTTTGAAACAGGGTCTCACTAAGTTGCTGAGAGCCTCACAGGTTGCTGAGGCTAGCCTTGAACCTGAGATCCTCATGTCTCAGCCTCCCAAATACTGTGATTACAAGCATTCACCACCACACCGGGCTAAGAAGTGCTATTTTAAAAAACAAACAAACAAAAAAAAACAAAACAGAGAAGCCAGGCATGGTGTCACAGGCTTATAATCACAGTATTTGGGAGAATGAAACAAAAGAATTGGAGATTGGAGACCAGCACATGGTAGCTTAGCAAGACCCTGTTTCAAACTTTAAAAAAAGGGATTCTGGGGGTGTAGCTCAATGGTAGAACACTCTGAGTTCAATCCCCCATACCACAAAATAAAAATAAAAAATAAATAAAACCAGAAAAAAATATGAAAGAGACTGAAGAAGGCTGGTTTAGAGGTACTCAGTAAAGGCCTCTTTAAGAAAGTTGTATTTTAAGTGAGACCAGAATAAAAGGGAGTCTGTTAGTGATATACTGATAATATCTGAAGATGCTGACTGCTTACTATATACCAGGCCTATAAGCTTTCGTGTGTGTGTGTGTGTGTGTGTGTGTGTGCGCACGCACAGTGCTGGGGATTGAATCCATGCCCTTGTGCATGTGAGGCAGGTGCTTTACTACTGAACTCTACTCCCAGCCCAATTTCTACTTTTATTAACCAATTTAAGATTCACCACAGCCTTATACAGGAGGTGCTATTATTTATTGTCTCTATATTACAGAAAAGGAAACTGAAGCCCAGACACAAAAGATCAATCACCTGATATGATAGAGCTGGGGTTTGAACTCGGAGGCATACTCCACAGCCTCCACTTTTATACGTTATCACCCAACAATCTGGGGCAGTAGTATATTCCAAAAAATAAAAATAGAAATGGCGAGGGTGTTAGTAGAGAAATGAGCTTGGTGAGTTTAAGGGACCAAAAGAAGGCCAATGCAGTCTTTGAAAGGGGAGAGTAGAAGCAGACATAGGCTGGGGCATGAACGTGTTGAGCTGTGTGTGATTTTGTTCCATAAGAGATTTTAAACAAAGGAGTGATAGTGTCTGCTGTTCATTTTTAAGTGTTCATAGAGGATGAATCATTAGGGGGGCAGAAATGCAGCATAGAAACCAAGTAGGATGTGGCCATCATACAGCAGGGAAGAACTCACAGTGGCTTGAATTAAGGTTCTGGCGGTGCTGTGTTGAAACATAATTGGTTTACGGTTTAATCTTAAAAGGAGAGCCAAGAGGACTTTTTGATGTGTTGGACATGGGATGTGAGGGTAGGAGAGGAATCAAGGAGCACTCCTAGGATCTTGTCTCAGCAGCAAGGGGATGCTGATGGCATTTACTGAGTTACAGAAGCCTTGGGGAGATGCAGCTTCAGAGGATTGGGGAGGGAGAGAGGAATTAAGTTCTATTTGTGCTATGCCAAGTTTGAATTCGTTGTTAGACGTCAGAATCCAAGTTTTGAGGGTAATTTTTTTCCTTTGGTACTGGAAATTAAGCCCAGAGGCATTCTACCTCCAAGTTACACCTCTGGCCCTTTATTTTTATTTTTAATTTCTTTTTTTGAAATGAGAGTTTCACTGCGTTGCTGAAGTTCTTGCGAAGTTGCTGAAGCTGACCTCAAACCTCCTGCAATCTCCTTTCTCAGCCTTCCAAGTACTGGGATTACAGGTAGGCAACACCATGCCTGGTTTAGGCTTTGAGTTTAGAAAGAGGTCACTTGGTTTATTATAGGCAAAGAGAAAAGAAGCACTATTTATTTATACATTTTAAAAATTTATTTAGTGGTACTGGGGATTGAACCTGGGACTTTCTACCTCTGAGCTACACTCTCAACCCTCCTCTGCCCTTTGGAAAATTTTGAAACAGGGTCTTGCTAAATTGCCTGGGCTAGCCTTAAACCTGTGATCCTCCTATCTTAGCTTCCCAAGTAAAAGAAACATTTAAAAAATTTTAAGTGATACATAAAATTGAATGTATCAAGGTTCAGGTCAGAATATATTAATTTAAAAC
Organism: Glis glis; assembly: GCA_004027185.1. NCBI lineage: Eukaryota > Metazoa > Chordata > Mammalia > Rodentia > Gliridae > Glis > Glis glis. The sequence goes on from PVJS01007293.1 coordinate 14,186, forward strand.
TATCTCCTCAAACATATCTCATTTCTAAATTGTTATCACCACAAGTGTTCATATTTTCAAAATTCTTCCATATAGCTTTTTAAAAAATTTATATACCAAACCGGGTGTGGTGGCGCACGCTTGTAATCCCAGTACTTGGGAGGCTGAGACAGGAGGATCCAGGTTTGCAGCCAGCCTCAGCTACTTAGTGAGGCCCTCCGCAACTCAGTGAGACCCTGTTTCAAAATAAAGAATAAAAAATAGGGCTGGGGGTGTAGCTCAGAGGTAGAATGCCCCTGGGTTCAATCCCCAGCACCACAAAAAAATTTATATACCATATATTATCTTTATTTATAGTCAACCTACTAGGCACTAGCACACCAGAACTTCTTTCCCCTATTTCACAGAACTTGATGCCCGTTAATAAACTTTTTCCTATCCCTCTTTCCCCCTTATTTTCCCCAGACTCTGAAAACCATCATTTTGCTCTTGATTTCTATGAGATCAACTTTGATGAGCATAATTTCTTTAGAAACAAATTCAGTCTGGGCAGTAAAACAAGACATATATGGCCAAGAATTCATTAGTCTAGATCAAAAGTTGCAAATAGGTGCGCCTAGGGTATGTTTGGTTTGGATTTCAAAAGGTTTTTAAAATTAAGATATTTCACATAAAAGTATTTCTGGTTTCTCTTACAAAAATAGGAAGCCTAGGTAATTTTGGGTCAACATGTCCACTTTTGGAGCTATCTGCCTTTCTAGAGACTTCCCTGTTCCCTGTTGTTTTGCCCCTGTATGGACTTCACAGGCATTTGAGTTCATGGTGCTTGAAGTAGACACTATCCTTCATTCAGCCACTTAAGATTGCCTGATAATTTTTCTGTTCTTTAACTTTTCTGAGTCTCGGGTCCTCAACCAGAAAATGTGGACTGGGACTAGCTTACAGGATTCTTTTAAAAAACATGTTAAATAATGAATGTGAAAGCATCCTATATTGGAAATGTGCTCTAAAAGTGCAAAATATTATTTCCTTTGAAAAGCAAAAGTTCAAATTGCCAATTTATAACTGTACAATGCAAGCTAGAAATACCTAAATTTAGTTATTTAGGTAGTTGGAAAAGAATCAAATTACCCCTAAAATATAGCTTAATTTAAAGTAAAATGGAAAGAAAAAGAAATTGGTGCCCAAAATTGAGAAACAATTCTTTGAAGGAAGGCATACTCAAAAAATATTGAGAATTGAATTAGAAACTGTCCTCATGTGATTTTTTTAAGGTTTGAAGATTACAAAGACATCAAATTTAGCCTATGAAAAATATACACACAGAGCTCAAGCTATTTAGCAGTTTATTTTAATGTTTTTAACATATGCATACACCTGACATGTATATTCCAACATTATTTCTCAAGTACTTTTAACTAATGCCTATGACCTGCATAGACAAAATTAAGTGCTTTATGTGTCTTTCTTGTTGTTGAGGTCCCAAAATATGTTAGTAAAAATTAAATGCCTTCTCTTCAACTTCCACAGCATTCCTTTAATGCTAATACAGTCTCTTGAAGATCAATAAATAGAACAGAAAGTTGAGAGGTAATTTGTCTGAGTTCTAACACTTAGTTTGCTACTAACCTTCTTGAAAAGTCAATATCCCTCTCTGGCCCTTAGTCTCTCCATCAATAAAATGAGAGGGTTGGACCTGGTGACCTCCATGTCCTTCTCCTGTTCTGACATTCTGGAATTTTAAGAAATCTCCATATAAGGTGAAGTAGTGCCCTTTCATTGTTAATACTGAGTTATTAGCGGAACTCCGCATATTAAAAATAAATGAGCCTCCAAGACTTTCCAACAGGACTTGCAGGACAAAAATGAGGCATGAGTTACTCATTTTTATCCCTGAAGTTGACATGTTTATGCCTGAGAGGGCTTGCATGCCTTACCCACTCCCAAGAACTCCACTCCAATGGCTGAACTGAATGCTAATCAGGGACTCCGGCTGTGCAGGGTGAGCCTTGTCTGATTACATCAGCAGGGTGGGCTAGGATGCTCCGTTCAGTTCAGAGTAGTTATTTAGCAGTTCAGTGACACATGGAAGGTCATGGGCTTCAAAGAGAATGCTGAATGTGGAGATGAAGGCCTGGGCAGAATGGTCCAGTTAATGATCACACTTCATAATTTCACGGTGTGCTGAGTCTCCCGGACATGGAGCTCAGCTTGACTCTTACTGGTTTGGCTGGGGAATCAGAAGCCGCCATTCCAATGTCCCTTCCTGATTCCTCAGGCTGCTTAACTGAATATCTTTTCTTGTATTTTTTTAAAGCAAGATAACTTAATAAATACATTATCCTCATTGTGGTGTGGTATTTTGCTCCGTGATTATCAAAGTGCTTTTCACATCCATTACCCCATTGCTCTCCTCACTGATCTTTGAGGTGTATACAAGGTATACTTGATGACCAAGACATTAGAGAGGAGGAAACAAAGTCAGAGAGAAAAGAACTTGACCTAAATTACACTTCTGTAGCACATTTACTCTCAGCTAGTGTTCTATCTTCTCTGCCATCATCTATCAACCAGATAGTAAGAGGTCATGTTTTATGTACTTTTATTTGGTGCAGTGTAATTATACATCATACTGAACTATAGAGTGGGACATACATGCACACAACATACTATAGGAACATACATGAACACAACTCTTGGAGCACTTCCCTCAGTTCCCAACTTCTCCCTCCCCTTTCCTGCACATGTCTTTGAGATTAGAATTGATAGCTGGGCTCAGTGGCGCATGCCTGTAATCCCAGTACTTGGGAAGCTGAGACAGGAGGATCACAGGTTCAAGGACAGCTTCAGCAAGTAGTGAGACTCTCATCAACCTAGTGAGACCCTGTTTCAAAATAAAAAATAAAATTGGGCTGGGGTTGTAGCTCAGAAGTACAATGTCCCTGGGTTCAATCTCCATTACCACAAAAAAGAAAAAAAAAAGAATTGATAATTTTATATACATAGGTAGCATTATTTCCACTGTTACATTCTTTACGTCTTTGTCCCCCGTCCTCCTTCCCCTATACCCCTCCATCGCTACATGGAGTCTCTGCTCTTCTATCTGAGGTTACCCTTGTTTCCCAATTTCTATCTAGCACCCACATATAAGAGAAAACATACAACTATGCGTTTTTTGAGACTGGTTAATCTTGCCTAGCATAATATTCTTGAGTTCCATCCATTTTCCTTCAAATGACATAATAGAGAAGACATTTTTTAAGGCTTTGCATCCTTTATGTACTCTGGGAACACTTTCTGCTTTTGTGTCTTAGATTTAATAACATCCGATAAATGATCTTTTCTTGCTCTCTTGGGTAATGCCTAAGGTGGACACTATGTTAGCGCTCATCTAGTTGCTCTAACACAGTACCTACCCTACTTACTATGTGTCCAGTGTTTTCTAGAGTTCTATAGAACAGTGGCCATTTATCAGAGGCTCTGGAGAACCATCACAGTGTGGCAAAGAGGAGGGAAGGAGCAGGTCATAGTGAAGGCACCATCGCTGCTCCAACTAGATCATTCCTGCCTTCTTGGCTAACACACTGAACTTCTTCATTACATAGTGAACAAGGGAGTCTCTACACAAAATGTTTGAAAATCAGAGTTTTTCATATATTTTGTCCATTTTCAATCAGTGAAATTCAAGTCAAGACTACATTGAGATTGCATCTCCAGTTAGAATGGCAATAATCAAAAATACAAAAGATAATAAATGCTTTCAAGCATGTGGAGAAAAATGAACACATATAGACTATAAATTAATACTATCATGATGGAAATCAGTATGGAGGTTCATTAAAAGATTAGAATGGAACCACTTGTGACCCAGTATAGACCCAAAAGAATTAAAGTCAGTATACCATAGTGATAAATGTATACCATGTTTATAGCAGTACAATTCAAAATAGTCAAAGTATGGAAACAGCCTAGGTTCTTGTTAACAGATGAATAGATAAAATGTGATCATGTATATATGCATATATATGTCATATATATATATATATATATGCACAAGGAATTTTACTTAACCATAAAGAAGAATGAAATTATGTCATTTGCTGCAAAATGGATGGAACTGAAGAGCATTATGTTAAGGGAAATAAGCCAGACTCAGAAAGTCAAAAGTCATATGTTTTCTCTCATAGGTGGAAGCTAGAGAGAAAAAGAAAAGAATAGGGGGATCTCATGAAAATAGATGGAAACCAGTAGAGTAGAGGAAGGGTACGAGGGGGAGGGAAGGGAAAGGTGAGGTACTGGAGAATGAAATTGACCAAATTATGTTATGTGCATGTATAAATATGTAACAACAAATCCCATTATTATGTATAATTATAATGCACCAATGAAAAAATCTAAAAAAAAAACTAGCATGCACACATACATACACAAAGGATTTTTAGAACTGGAAACAAAATAATTCTGGAATAAAAATATTGATTTACAAAGGAAAAAAATGAAGAAAGGAAGGAGGGAAGAAAGTCAGAGCACAGTTATCATGATCTGTTCTCAGAGTGGGTACTGTATTCAAGTGACAAGCTTCAGTGGGGTAGTAGGAGTTACAGCTAGGCTTTGCATCAGGAAGGTCTGCACTGAAGTCCCAACTCACTGGCAATGAATGGATGGAGTAACCTCTCTGAGCCTTAGTTTTCTATTCAATGAAGTGATAATGAGAGTACCTTCTATGTTAGTTTGATAGGACAATCATAACAAAGAACTACAAACTGAGTGGCTTAAACAACAGAAATTTATTTTCTTTCAGTTCTGGAGTCTGAATGTCCAAAATCAAGGTGACTGCAGGGTCATTTCCTCTGAGGGTGGTGAGGGAAAGATCTGTTCCAGGTGTCTCCTTGGCTTGTACATGGCCATCTTCTGCCTGTGTCATTTCACATCATCCTCTCTATGTGTGTTTTTCTCATTGTCCAGATTTATAGTGACAATGGTCAGATTGATCAGACCCACGCCAGTCTCACCTCATCTTAACTAATTACATTTGCAACAATGCCACCTCCAAATAAGGTTGCTGGGATTAGGACTTCCAGGTGTGGATTTTAGAGGAACATAATTCCATCCACAACCTTCTTCATAGAGTGATAATTAGACAAGATTGTATACTTACAGTGTTTGATGTAGTGCCAAAGACATAGTAGCTGTTCAGCAGGCATGCATTTCCATCTTTTTGCATAATGCAATCCCTATTGCTTTCTTTATCAAACTCTCCCTTTTGATCCTCTTTTCTATGTTCATTCCTAAATTTACCTTTTTCTTTAGCTTCCTACTATAACTTTTTAGGAACTGCTCACCTCTCTTGATATTCCCAGGGGAATTTCTGAGACATAGGATGAGGTTATATGGGCTCCTGACCTGCACTTTTCATGGGGGAGTATCCTAGGAATAGGCACCAGATTAATTTTTTGAGATAATTTTTAGTCCCCCCAATATCTCTCTTTATTTATTTATTTTTTTGCAGTACTGAGGACTGAACCCAGGGGCATTCTACCTCTGGGCTATACTCCCAGTCCTATTTTAATTTTTATTTTGAAACAGGGTTTTGCTAAGTTGCTGAGGGCCTCAATAAGTTGCCAAGGCTGGCCTCAAACCTGTGATCCTCCTGTCTCAGCCTCCCAAGTATTGGGATAGCAGGTGTGGGCCACCACGTCTGGCTTCCACATCTCTTTTTAAAAACCTAAAGTTGACCATGTCGCTCCCAAATGTCTGAGGGAGGTCTTGCTGTCCAGAACAGTAGTTGTGAATTTATTGAGGTTTGGCTGCAGGAAAAGCTTCTCAGAAAATTTCCCAGGAAGGTAACATCAGAACTTTCTGAGAAAAGTTCATAAACATGTCTGAGCATGAGGGGGCGGTTTGAGCAACAGATGCCAGATTCCAAAGAAAGAACAGTTGTGGTAGAACAAAAGTTCACCAAAGCGAACAAAGAAAGGGAAAATACAACTACAGTTTTTTTTTTTTTATTCCAGTTTGTCTAAAACCAGTGTGTCAGAATAACCTCCAATCAGTCTTTGGTTAGGCATCTCTCACTTGAAATGTGGCTAACTCCCACAGCGACCTGGCATATCCTGTGGGGACTGTGAAATATTATGTACCAGAGAATGACTTTAAAGTGACACACATAAATAAATGGTTCTATGGGTAGTTACATGGAGCACTTCTTTCTAAAGAGCAGCACAGACTCTCTGTTGAAATGTAAAAGCTAGAGTTCAAAGACCGGGGAGATCCCAGGCCGCCTCTGATTTGCTGAATACACCTGACAAGCATCACATGGCTAGGCAGAGCCATATCATTACAAGTGGTGGAATTGTGTTTTGCTCTTAATGTATATAGGGAGTACAGGGACAGAGAGGCAGGAGTTGATGCTGGGGTAGACACATTTTCAAGATAGGAGACATACATTGAGAAATAGAAATTCCCTGATCCTGTGCTCTGGCTGTTGTTTGAGATTAGGGCACTGGATGCAGAGCTCCTTTTGTAAGCCTGTCCCTAGCATCTTTAGATCTTTGCCTAGATTTCTGCATGTCAGTGGGTGGGAATGGGAATCTTGGAAAGGCAAGAGAAACAGTTTTAGATGAACAGACCGAGTTGGGCGAGTCAAGGCTAGAGGCTAACCTCTCTGCGCAGGTGGTGCAAGTGTGTGTGTGCATGTGTGTATGTGTATGTGTGTTGACCTGGGCTTGGCTTTCCAAAGCAACAGCTCTTAATTCCCCAGTGCACCATCAGACACTGCCCCAGCTCCACAATGGCGGTGGTTTTGGGAATCACAGCAGGCCACCCACAAAGAAAAGAAATGAAAACATCTAACCCCTCAAGCAGTTGCATTCATAATCTGAAAACATTCAGAAGCAGGGAATCTTTTAGTTTATTATCATGAAGCCCCTGGAGCAGGCATTGACATCTTAGGAGAGGCAAAACTAAATCAACATGAAGCATAATAATATCAATAGTGTGCAGCAATTAAAATGGCAATTTAAACTTCCTATCCATCTTTGAATATTTTTCTCCCATGGAGGTTTCTTGAGGAGGAAAATGCCCTTGGTTTAGAGTGACTTAAATTACTATTTTGACTCTGGCATTAACTCCCTTACTTTGTGCAATTACTTTACTTCTCTGAGCTGTGTTTTTCTCATCAGTAAAAATGAGAATATGCCCTACACCGAGCAGCTCTTGTGGTTGGTTAATCATATACATATATATACACACACATATATATGTAAAAAGTTGATAAATTGAAAAGTTAGGAGAAAATTAACTTGTACTTTCTGTATTTTTATTTTGTAAAAGTCATGAAGAATCTTACAGAAATAGGAGAGCAATAACCCTCTTTGATTTTATTTTAATTTTGATTTTAATTTTAATTTTGATTTTATTTTTGAAAAATGAGGCTCCCTACAGCATACTTTACCAAAATTGCAACTGGATTTTTATAATCAACATCACCAAAGAAGCCAATTAGATATATTTCACTACACCAGAGTTTGGGAGAGTACAAAGGGGTATGGCAGATTAGCTGGAGAGGCAGGATTCAGACATACGAGTGGAGCAAGGCAGGAAGGAGCAATACTAATGTGCAAACTCACCTTCATCCTTGTGACAGTTTTCATCCTGGCATCTCTCTCTTCAGAAAAGACTCCTCAGTGAGTCAGTAAGGTTTACTATTTGCTCTCATTCCTTTTTTGAAGAAAGAATTGTGGGGCTGGGCATGGTGGTGCATGCTTGTAATCCTAGTACTTGGGAGGCTCAGACAGAAGGATCGCAGGTTCACGGCCAGCCTCAGCTACTTACTGAGGCCCTCCTCAACTTAGTGAGACCCTGTTTCAAAATAAAGAATAAAATAGGTCTGGGGGTATAACTTGGAGGTAGAATGCCTTTGGGTTCAATCCCCAGTACCACAAGAAAAAAAAATAAAAGAAAGTATTATGGGAAGAATAGTCAAGGAGGGTGGTAATGACTGACCTGCAGCAACCTTACTGCAGAGAGGAGAAATACTACTTAGAAATCTGTACAGCCTTCCTATGAAACAGGAAGGTCTGAGATTTTATTTTATCTTTTTCATTTTATTTTATCTTATTCATTTTATATTTGATTTGTGGTCCTGAGGATCAAGCCAGGGCCTTGTTCATACTAAATAATGACATGTGCTGTAACACTGAACTATACCCTCATCTCAGAGTTCTGAAATTTTAACTCTTCATTTATTGCCACTATTTCTAAACATTAAAAGTTGAAGATAAGCAGGGCGTGAGAGTGCACACCTAGGACTTGATAAGCTGAGACAGGAGGATTACAGGTTTGAAGCAGCCTCAGAAACTTAGTGAGACCCTGTTTCAAAAAATAAATAAATAAATAAAATAGGGATGGGGGTGTGGCTCAGAGGTAGAATGTCGGGTTCAATCCCTAGTATCTAAAAATGAATAATAAATAAATAAGCTCTTGGAGTGTCTAGGAAAAGAAATGATTGATACATTTTACAAATCTAATGCAGGTGATCTGTACACCACATTTTTAAAAATACTAAAATAGGATATAAGAGCTCAGGATTTCAACTCAAAATTATTCAGGCTGAAGTCCCAGAGCTGAGATTCCTTGCTATTTACCATTGGCTAAGTCATTCAACCTGGTTAAGCCTCAGTTTTTCTCAACTATAAAATGGGAGTAGTGACACCCCAGAGTAGTGTCATGAGTTTTAAGGGAGATGAAGTCTACAGAGAACTTGGCCTGGTGACTGCCACATAGTAGGCACTAAATCCACAATGGCTATTATTTGACATGACTCCATACCTAAACTCGTGCAACTCTTGAAAGGTTTGACATTTTGAAGGTTCCACACATATTACTGAGCAGAAAAGTTAGTGGTGTTATTTTCCTCACAGTGATTGTGATGCAGAATAGTGTAATGAGTTTATTATTATTACTTTTTAAAAATTCAATTCCAAATATCACATAGAGAAACAGCAACCTAATTTGAACATGGAGACTTAACCATTGGACCTTTAAGAATCTGTGGTTTCATAAGTTGAGTGCCAGAAAAGAATTTTGAGACAGTCAAGAAGGAATGTTGAAAAGATTTGACCATCACCATGGTATGAGCTGGTGAGTATAGCCCAGCTATCCGGGTAGATGTTCTTGTGATGTAGTAACAATACCGGTTCTGTCTTCTTCACAGGAATGCAAGAATCAAATGAGGAACACAAGTGAGAGCAATTTGAAAATTGTGCAACACTCTAGAGATAATAGGATTGTTATGATGAGGCCTTTGTTCTGAAAGCTAGAAAAGATAACAGGCTAGTTCATAAAACAAGCTCAATGTATGAAGTATCATAGGGATAGCAGCATGCCACCCCTGTTGGGTAACTGGAAGGCTGGACATCCACATGGTGGGGGCAGTGAAGAGTCTGATTTGAGAACAAGACAGAAGGTGGTGATCAGGTCATTTTAAGGTTCCCTTATCTGTAGCTATTAGAAGATGATAAGAAATACCATCTCTAATGAGACATTTAAGAAAATAGAGAAGGAAAAATTCTTCCAAATTTTTCAATGCAACTGATACATTTTCCAGAAATAAATTTGAAGTAAACATTGTATTTTTAAAAACCTGTATTTTTTAGGTACCAGCTCAGTCAAGTAAGAAAACAAAACCAAAATTATGGACCAAGTTGTTTACTAAATGAAAATCCTAGCCTTCATTGTGGCTGTGGGATTTGGATCTCCCAGAGTGATCACACCTGGCCTGTTGAGCAATAAATACCTGTGGCACTATGAGTCAGATGGGGCATTAACTGGCAAGTCAAGAGAACCAGGAACACAGTCCCGAAATGACGTCTTTCCACCTGTATAGGAACAATACTTACTACCCACAAGATAATTAAGCATGAAGTCTATAGAAAAGGGGAAATAGGAGGGCGCAGGTCAGGACTGGAGTGTCTCTAAGGAAAATAACATTTCTGTTGACAAATCTTCAGGTAGCTAGCCTCCTCCTTCTGTGCCCCCTTAACATTTTGTGTATATCTGACAAGGCATCAAAGAGTCATTGTTCATCTTTTCCCCGTGAGGCAAGAACATGGCTCATTTAATATGGGTGTCACACCGAGCTCAGCATTGGGCTCTCAATGGAGTACAGTAAATGAAGAAGTATCCCAGGTCCAGAAAATATTGCCAGTAGGTGGTAGGAAATCTGTGTCCAATTGGGAACCTTCAGGAAATGAATACACAGTAACCAGGGATCTTTTAAAATAAAAAGGCCATGAAATCTGGTAGGCAGAGCTCAAAGTAGCATCAAGCTCTATAAAAGCTAAGCTCTCCCCTTGAGACAAAGAGTAGTCACCACATGTTGGCAACTGGACAAGGATACTTCCTCATCTTGCCAGATACCTGGCCCAAAGACATAGAATCTAGTACTTCCTAGTATGAAAGGCAAGCCTTAATCCCTACTTTAGCATGCTGAATTCTTCCACCCTTCTGAAACTACTTCCAAATTTTATTAGAGGTCTCATTTGGCCAATTCTTGTTCAACAATTTCTTTGACCTATCCAGGTTATTGGAATTTGCTGACCATTGCTTTCTCTTTGAAACCCTCATAAACAGTATATTTTATGAGAATATTCTCTCCTGTTATTCTACTTCACAGGGTATTTTATTTTCTGACTATTTTGCAGGCTTCTCTTTCTCCTCTTACCAAGCCATGATTATTTTTCACCTAATTTGGCCTTTGGCTTTCATCTCTTCTCTCTAAATAATTTCCCTTTTAGAGATTGAATCCACTTTCAGGACTTTAACTATCGCAGTGCTAAAGAGAGGCCTCCACAATATCTGTCTGGCCCTGCTTCCTACTTTAGTTTCTTATTTCCAAATGTTTGCATGATACATTTTCAAAGATGGTCCTTCAACAGTTCATCACCTTTTCTTGTTCTTGTATACTACCTACACAAATTTGGCAAGTCCTTTGGTCAGGACTTCATTTTTAGTGAATTAATTCAGGTGGTAGGAAGAATTATTCAGGGATTCAATGAAGCCTTTAAGTTCAGGTTGAACATTTCTTTTATATGAAACCCCTATGCTGGGCGTGGTGGCACACGCTGGTAATCCCAGTACTTGGGAGGCTGAGACAGGAGGATTGCAGGTTCGCGGCCAGCCTCAGCTACTTAGTAAGGTCTTCCACAACTTAGTGAAGACCTGTTTCAAAATAAAGAATAAAAAATATGGCTGGGGGTGTAGCTTGGAGGCAGAATGCCCCTGGGTTCAATCCCCAGTACCGCAAAAAAAAAGAGAAATCCCTAATATTTCCAATGTTCTTGATAATAATACATTTTCTATCATTATGTTATGGTATTGCTAATGTTCCAAGGCATAAAACAAGATTCAACTATAAAATCTAACTGCAAACATTTAAATTCTCAGGAAATTCTGTTATCTTGGCCTATTCCAGGATTTGAATTGCCACTGCTAGAATAGACAAAGAGAAATGAAGAACAGGAGTCCCAGAAGGAAAAATTTAGAGCCCGTTACTAAAAAATTGTTTCATACCTTGCTTTAACATTTTATTTATTTTTATGGGTCTGGTTTTTCAACTAAAATTGAGGTCCTAGAAGGAAAGATTGATATTTGATTGATTCACTTTTCATCTTATCTGCAACACGTGATCTGATATTTTGTATGGTCAATAAGTATTTTCTGAATTATTTCAATTTCATATTCTAGGCTTTTTATCAATGATCCCAAATTAGTGGAGCATGATATTGCTTAATCTAGGCAAAGACATGGAAATATATAGTTTTTGTAGGGTTGTGTTTTGTAGTTTTTGTAGGGAACACCAAATCAAGTTCAATGTCTAAGAGACCTACACAAGGTAAAGCAAAGGAGCATAGCCTCTTCAGTCTTTAGAAGAGCCACAGACTGAAGGAAACACTGCTGATGCCACTGGTGACAGGGCAGAGCCCTTCTGATGTCTGTCTTGGTGTTATGACCCTTACCAAAAGTAGCTGGGGAAAATCTCATGGTAATTGAGCAGAAGACAGAAGGAGATTGAGGCAGAGAGCATGTCTTCCAATGGAGTCCTGGCATACTCCATGAAATGTCTTTCTGAAAGTATTGCTAATGAAATTGTTCAAGCCAAGGCTGGTCAACTGCGAGGCAAGGGTGCTCTAAGAGAAGCTGGACCTTAGATGAAAATGAACCAAATGGCCTCTGAGTCCTCACCTAAACATCATACTATTTTCCAACTACTATACTTTAAAAATACAAGCCCCATTAATTGTTGAGCATTGTGTTGGGTACTAGACATGATCTCTATACATGCAATTATACACAAAGAACTCTGGTGCATAGAAAATGCTATGTAAATATTGTTTATATGTATTCTTCCAAATTTCATACAAACCTATGAATTAGGCATTGCTTTGAGTTCCATCCCACAGATGAGGAAACTGAGGTTCAAGATGTTCAGGAACTTTCCAAGGGTATTCAACTCATAAATATCAGAATTGGGGCTCAAATCCACAGCATCTGACCTCAGACTGTGTGCTCAGAACCATTATGCTGCCGGGTGTGGTGGTGCACGCTTGTAATCCCAGTACTTTGGGAGGCGGAGACCGGAGGATCCGGGTTCGTGGCCAGCCTCAGCTCGCTCGCTCTCTCTCTCTCCCTCCCTCCCTCTCTCTCTCTCTCTCTCTACTTAGTGAGGCCCTACGCAACTTCGTGAGACCCGGTTTCAAAATAAAGTATAAAAAAATAGGGCCGGGGGTGTAGCGCGGAGGTAGAACGCCCCTGGGTTCAATCCCTGGTACCGCAAAAAAAAAAAAGAACCATTATGCTACACTGTTGCTTTGATCTTTATGATAACTATTCAACAATTACATTATACTCTTCTTTTATGCATGAGAAGCTGAGCTGTAGAAGTTTATGTTACGTGCCCTGGATCCATAAGGAATCCTCTCCAACTTCCCTGTCATACCCACCTGGTTCTAGTCCTCCTCAGTCGACAACTGAGATCCTGCAAAGGCTTCTTACCTATTTCCAACCTCTCCTCTTCCTACTCATCCTTTATATTGTTACATGATGTTCTTCAAGACTCTTACTTGCCTTCTTCTTGTCTTTGTTATCATGTTCAAATATGGCAAACTCATGTGGCTTTCCATAACCTGTCTCCTTCACTTTTTAAAACTTACCTCTCCCTCTTTAACGTATTAGCTGTTTTCCCACTAGGCTTATATCATCATTGTTCCACTCGTATATTTTGAAACTTGTTTCCTAAGAACAAGAATACCATTGTGTCCTAACTAGTGAATATATTGTTTATGTAGTCCTCAAATGTAAGTTTCTCTCTGTCTCTCCCCAGTATTCATACCAGTCCCATGTCCTCTCTCTTTCTCACGTCTACTCTTCTTCTGCTGGATGCCATCACATTAGTTTAGACCCTCACATAAATCACTTTTATATTTCCTAATTGCTTCTCCACCAGATTTATCTGCCTAAACTCCACTCTCAACAGCACTGCGAAGAAGCCTTTTGTTTAGGCTAGCTTCCTAAATAAAGGTCAAAATATTTATCCTGGTGGGCCTTGAACAGCAGGCTGGGAATTTGGGTACAAAAATTTTTTTTAAGAAGGATATAATAATATTGGGAAAGCTTAGACTTACTTTATTATACTGTATGGCTCAAGATGGTGTCGCAAGCCAAGCATAAGTTATCAAGAGATGCTTGAGAAAGGGCCAGAAAAGGTATATGCTTCTAGAGGTTCTTTTATGCTTCATTCCTGACTTGACCCTGTCTTTGGAGAATGTTGATAAGGAAAAGCCAATGGGAATAGAGAGGAATGCTGTACACAGCAGGGTGAGGGCTCAAATAGAGCTGCAAAGTTGTGTCACAAACCAGGCAGGGCTGACCTTTAAAAATCACTGAGAACCTCTACCTCTACTGTAGAAGGTCCTTGTAGCCACCTAGCAGCAGGAGTGGGTTAAACTGAGGAAATTAGGTCAAGTCTCTTGGTCCCATCTCTAATCTGCTAAATCTTGTTTCTGTTTCCCTAAGGCTCTACATATGGGGCTTCCTTCATATTCACAAAATGGACCTGTCCATACTTCCAGATATAAAATCACATGATCTCTACCAGATCACAGTTTGGACCCCTCGTTTTCATTCTCTCTTCTTTCTCTTTTTAGTTCTATAATTATACATACATTGTACCTGTCGAAATTTGCCCACACTGTTCTTGGATTTTCTGGAGTTGTTGTTTTATTCTTTTTCTTTGCTTTTCAGTTTGGGGAAGTTTTTCTTGGTTTATTTTCAAGCTCACTGGTTTCTTCCTCAACTATATCCACTCTACTGATACACCCATCATAAGCATTCTTCATTTCTGTTACAGCATTTTTTATTTTCTAGCATTTACTTTTGATTCTTTCTTAGAGTTTCCAAATATCTGCTTACATTAGCCATCTGTTCTTTATGTTATCTACTTCTTTCATTAAAGCCCCAGAAATCCATCAAAATCCCCACTTAAGTGCCCTATCAATTTAATTGCTCTAGTAGCTTCAGCTACAGGTTAGCGATCTTTGCTGTTTCTCTCTGAAGTCATCTGTTTCTCCAAGATAATGTTTTGGCCTGCGATCTCACTTTTCTGATGAGTTGGAAGAAGTTATTGATTCTCAATTTGTTCAACTTTTTCTTGCTTTAAAGACAAGAGTGATGACTTCCAAACTCTTTAACATTGTCTACACTGAAAACAGAAGTACTCTAAATCCCTCTTGATTAGTCAAATGTCATTGGATTTGGAATGATATAAGAGACAGAAATGTACATTCTGTACCTTACTCAACTTTGCATTCATCTCTGTGACAAGCAGAATAGAGTCAAGTCTTAATAGGTAGTAAAGTATTAGTGTTGAATCAACAGAAAGGTCCAAACTCTCTTACATATCAGGAGAATGGTACACTTAAGTTAATCAGCAGAATCAGTGAATATTAATAAATGTAATAATCGCATAAATCATAAAAGAGACATACAATGAAAAATCATAATAATGTGTTGCAGTCTTAGATGTGTGTACCTACATTCTTAAATAAAATTACAACTTTAAAAACAGTAGGCTATTCATATGCTTATAAATCTGACACTCAAAAGGGAAACCTATAAATTTTTACTACACATACCTAATTCATATGTCTGCTCATTCCCAAGTGCCAAATTTTACACAGCTGCTGGAATTTTGGCAAAGAGCATTCAGACGCTGCCGAGATCATGAAGGAGGAAGCACATTTTAACCCAACCCATTCTATCTTTAAGTATTCAAGAGCCTACATTTCTGAGTATTTGGAGAATAGAGTTGGGAGGTAAGAACAGTGGGTGGAAGAAGGTGATTTCATCATAACCAAAACTAAATTCTATGATATAATTTCAGATTTTTTTTCTGATGGATGAGTTAAGAAATAGTCTAGAAAGCGTAGGGGAGAAAAATATCCCTATCTTCACTCATTGCTAGGTTCATAGTGAAGATACCTATAACTAGACATTTCAACAAAAGAGAAGTGCACACATTTATTTAATATTAGAGTTTTATTTGAGACGGAGATCTTATTGTCCTCACATCCCTGGGCTGAAGGGATCCTCCTGTCTTAGCCTCCCAAGTAGCTTGGACTATAGGTATACCCCTGCACCCGGCTTTAATATTAGTTTAATGTGACACAAGAGTCTTCAGAAATAAAGATCCAAAGAAACAGGAAAACCTGTGTACTTTAATGTTTAGGTTTGATGAAGAGTGGGATAGTCATGCAGAATAGTTATTAGACAAAGGGAGTATAATCTAATGGTAATTAAGTGGGTGGGGTCTTTGCATGGCCTGTGTGTTCAGTTTCTACTCTATGCCCCATGTCTTCAGAAGTAGGAACATTCTTTACTCTTATACATATGTAGATCTCTTGGATGAGGTCTTATAACCTACTTTAGGAAAAGGTTAGAGAATTCTTTTGTAGCCTGCTTCAGGGAAGAGGGCAGGAGAAGGTCACAGACACCTTTTTACTTCTATTGTTTTCTCAAATGCCAAGGTGCC
Organism: Glis glis; assembly: GCA_004027185.1. Classification (NCBI taxonomy): domain Eukaryota; kingdom Metazoa; phylum Chordata; class Mammalia; order Rodentia; family Gliridae; genus Glis; species Glis glis. Next base: position 30,252 of record PVJS01007293.1, read on the forward strand.
ATATTTTGGGGTAGCATGTCCTGAATCCCATCAACAGGAAGAATAAACTGTGACAGTCTAAGAAATGACTCCTTCTTCCATCCCTGCTTCATTCATGGGCTAGAATTTCATTAGGAATCCAGTAGAGTCCTGGAACAACTGTGCTAAGTAGTCATTCCCTGCAGCTCTGAAAAAAAATCTGGTGTAGTTTGTAGGAAATGCAAACAATTCCTTGAGGCAGGAATTTAGGAGCAAATTTTAAAGGCAGTTCATGCTCCCAAGAGAGAATTCTTTCACAGGATAGAGCCAGACCCCATCCCGTAGAAACTGGAAGTTTCCCATGCCTTTCACATTCAAACATCAAGTTCAAGAAATAATTGTTATCTTTATTGGAGGACAGGAACATACTATAGCAAAAGACTCTGGACTGAGAAGACAGACCCATGTAACCTCCAGCCAGGTCCGTTAAGTACCAGATGCTGACATGATGCAAGTCCTCTGTTCTCCTTCCTGATAAAGACATATGCTCGATCTCTAAAGGGTAATTCCTACCTATAGTTTTACTGTATAAATTATAATGTGTCCCTAAGATGTACAATTCTGTTGTTATTAATCTCTATAGAAATTGATTAAAATTTTGTTTTATGTTGCTTCTTTCTACTCAATATTATTTTAGTCATACTTACGCATAGTGCTGTCTATAGTGTAGTTCATTCATTTTTAGTTGTGTAATTTTCCATTGTGTGACTATAGCACAATGTATCTGTCTTTTATTGATGGACATTTATGTGTCATAAAGAATATCATAGTGAAATCAATAGACTTTTGTACATGAGGCCTATTGCCCACTCACAATAATTTTATTCTTTTTTAAAATTTGTACTCGCAATTGAACCCAGGGGCAGTCTACTTCTAATCTATACTCCAGCCCTATTTTATTTTTTGTTTTGAAACACGATCTCATTAAATTGCCGAGGGTCTCACTAAGTTGATGAGGCTGGCCTTGAACCTGCTATCCTCCTGTGTCAGCCTTCCAAGTTCTGGGACTACAGGCATGTGTCACCATGCCCGGCTACACTCAGTCATTTCCTAAATTCAACTCTTTACTAACTTTTGTGTAAATAAATTAATACAAACCAAGTGAGAAAAACAAAAGCAATTTACTCAAGTTGAAGGCTGCAGATAGTCCCCAATGGAAGGCTTTTATCAACTGGACTGGTAGGTGACTAACTAGAAGCTGGGCATTCTATGTGATTGGTAAGGGATTTATACTTAGTTTCCTCTGGTTGGTCATAATCTGAGAGTTTTGACAAAAATTAGGGTAACTGTCAGTTATTAATCAAGTCCCAGCCTTTTGGGGCTAGTTGTTCCAGAAGTTACTATTTAGCTTTTTGGGTTGTTAGTAGAGGTGGCAATCTGGTTTTCTTGCAATAGGCCATTGTCTGTTTGTGTATTCAGTCTCTCATTTTTGTAATTTTTGTCAAGTCATCTAGCTTTCCTGAGCCTCAGGACATGATAATAAAATCTATTTCATACCACTTTTGAAAGTTGGGTAATATAATCTTTTTATACTTCTCTCACTATTTGATACATGTGAATGTTCTATTTATACCTCTTCCAATTTGATAGATGCTTAACAGTATCTATCAGTGAACTTTATGCTGTGTTTTCGTCAGCATTCTCCACAGGTATAATCTAAAGACTTGACCATGTAACTTAGAGGAAGGAAGATTTATTAGCTTACGGTTTTCCTTGGAGATATTGGGGTTCAGTCCATGCAAGGCTGGAGACCACGGGTCTCAGGGCATGGCAACGGGAACCAGAGAGAGGGAGAACACATGGGCAGTGCTCCTCACATCATGGAGGCCCAAAGCAACAGTGTGATCAGGGGGAGGAGGAACCATATATAATCCCTAAGGCTGCACCCCCAGGGACCCACCTTCTCCAGCCACACCCTACCTGACTGGGCCATCACCCAGATGAATCCATTACAATGGATTTAGCCAGTGCTGGAATTAAAATCCTCATGACTCAATTACATCAACTCCAAACACCAGTTTATGAGCTCTTCAACGGGCCATTCCATATCTACCTATAACATGCTGCATCTTGAAGTGTAAAAAAATTCAAACTTGAAAGCATGGGACTAACCATCTTTATGCTCCTTTCAAACCTGAGAGTCTGTGGCAGTCCTAAAAGCCACAGCTTCCCTGTGTTCACTATAAACATGAAAGTGCTTGGATAAAGGAGCACACTTGCTCAAAGCAGTCACATAGTAAGTGGAAACACCAAGATCTAAATCCTGAGCTATATGAGTCCAGAAACATGTTTAAAATTTTTCTTAATATAATACTAACATAAAAATTAGAGAAGAATGTAACTTAATTTTATCTGGCTTTATAGAAATTTATGAAACAGCAACTTCGTGAGACCCGGTTTCAAAATAAAGTATAAAAAATAGGGCCGGGGGCGTGGCGCGGAGGTAGAACACCCCCGCGTTCAATCCCCAGTACCACAAAAAAAAAAAGAAATTTATGAAACCAATTTTAAATTAGTGAATATTACTATCTTGGTCTTCTTGTTCGCATTTGTCTAATTTCTCATTTCCATTCTTTTCTTATTAATCTTTCTATCACATTTTGCTCTAAGTTGGACACTTGTATGCTTAGATTTTATTTTATTTTAATCTTTTCCTTTTCAAAGGGAATCTAATCTAGTTATATTTTCTATTCTTATGAAAGCACATTATCTGCTTTAGTTTGGATCTTAAGCGTCCCCCAAAGGCCTGTGTGTTAAAGGTTTGTTCCCTAGAGTAGGAGTGTTGGGAGGTAGTGGAGCCTTTAAGAGGCGGGGCCTAGTAGGAGCCCTTAAGAGGCAGGGCCTTGAAAAGGACTATGGGAGCCCAACTCTTCTTCCTCTCCTTTGCTCTCTGGCCATAAGGTGAGCATTTTAATCCACTGTGTGCTCTCATCAAAAATATAAAGAGAATTCAGGGCAAAAAGAATTATTCAGGATCAAAATAGTCATTTTATTGTTGAAAAAATTTAACTCACAATGAACGGACAACATATTTTTTATCATTAGAATTTTGTACAATTTTTAGAATTGTACAAAATTATATTCACATTGGAAGACTTATAATCCTTTACTATGTCTTTGGCTGATATACTAGGCAAAATTAAATAAGAATAAAAATACTGTTAACAATATGAAAAATACTTAAACACAAGTTAATTTTTTTTTTTTTTTGCGGAACTGGGGATTGAACCCAGAGGCATTCTATCTCTGAGCAATACCCCCAGCCCTATTTTTTATTCTTTATTTTGAAACAGGGTCTCACTAAGTTGCAGAGGGCCTCACTAAGTAGCTGAGGCTGGCCGCAAACCTGCAATCCTTCTGTCTCAGCCTAAGTACTGGGATTATAAGCGTGCACCACCACTCCTGGCTACAAGTTAATATTTGTATAGTCAGATAATATCTATTAGTTTTGAATAACCATTCAATACTCATAAAAATTAATCATATATAAAACTTTAAAGCAAAATATAGCAGTCGAAATTGTACAGATATATTTATTCACAATGACTAACATTAGGTATCAGTTTCAAAAGTTTAACCAGAAAAAATTCAGCCACTTAAAATTTGAGAGTAGAAGTTACTGAAGGATCAATCTATTAAGTTACTTTAGAAAAAATGAGTAATAGATAAAGATGATCAAGGCTAATCAAGAAGAAAAGTAAATATGTACCATTAATAGAAATAAATAATAAATATATGTTTGAATTTTATGTCAAGTTTATACTAATATGTTGGAAGTTATGAAATGGACAATTTCTTAAAAAATTCATATCCAAAATAATCATTGAAAAACTGCTGAAAATTAGACAATAAAGCAATTTTAAAAGCAGCTAGAGAAAGAGGATTATTCTCAAAGATATTAACCACTGATTTCTAAATAATGATTATATTATAGTATGTCCAGTGCTTTATTTAAAAAATCTGCCAATATAGATTTTTTCTATCTTTCAAGAATAAAGAAAAAATAAAGATATTTTAAGAAAAATAAAACTAGACAATTTAAAACCAGTGGACCTACATTAGGGAAAATATTAAAGAATGCTCTTCAGACAGCAAGAAAATTATTTCAAAATAATGGTTGTGCAGACATGTAGAAAATCACAAATGAAATAGAAAAATATGAATGAATATTAACCAGTTATATTGATTGTAGTCTCTTACTGAGTTCATAGTATACCCAAGACTAAATTATATTTTAAAAATGGTATCTAGCCGGGTGTGATGGTACATGCTTGTAATCCCAGTACTTTGGGAGGCGGAGACCGGAGGATCCGGGTTCGCGGCCAGCCTCAGCTTTCGCTCTCTCTCTCTCTCTCTCTCTCTCTACCTAGTGAGGCCCTCTGCAACTTCGTGAGACACGGTTTCAAAATAAAGCATAAAAAAATAGGGCCGGGGGTGTAGCGCGGAGGTAGAACACCCCTGCGTTCAATCCCCGGTACCGCAAAAAAAAAAAATGGTAACTGAGTCAGGAAGGGAGCATGTGGATTTGAAGTGTTCCATGGTCATTGTCCAAGACAAATATTAGAAGCCAATTAATATTAAGCTTAACAAATCAAGGAATTATGTTCTAAAAGAATATTGAAATCTCTCAAGGAAGAATGAGAGTGTATATACTTTTCACATTAATGTAGTCAGGAAATTAAGTAAAATAATTCAAAGGAAATAAAGCAAAGAAAAATAAATTTAAAAAATGGGGAAAGTTGTCACATATAGATTTAAATAGAATCTATCAGTAATTACATTAAATAAAAATGTATAATTTAGTCTAATTGAAGTTTATATTCTAATTGAAGAAAAAGACTGTCATATAGAATAAACAAATGTTTTATACTACTTACTGGAGACACATTTAAAACATAAAGATCAGCCAGATGTGGTAGTGCACGCCTGTCATCCTAGGACTTGGGAGGCTGAGACAGGAGGATCCCAGGTTTGCGGCCATCCTCAGCAACTAAGTGAGGCCCTCCACAACTTAGTGGGACACTAATTCTTTTTTTTTTTTTGGCAGTACCGGGGACTGAACCCAGGAGTTTTTACCTCCAAGCTACACCCCCAGCCCTATTTTTTTAAATTCTTTTTATTTTGAAATAGGGTCTCACTAAGTTGCGGAGGCCTCACTAAGTAGCTGAGGATGGCCGAGAACCCAGATCCTTAGGTCTCAGCCTCCTAGGTACTGGGATTACAAGTGTGTGCCAACACGCCCGGCTGACACTATTTCAAAATACAAAATAAAACAGATCTGTGGGTGTAGTTTGAGGTAGAATGCCTCTGGGTTCAATCTCCAGTAACGCGCGCGCACACACACACACACACACACACACACACACACACTAAAAAAAAGTTTCCAAATAAATATTCTATCAATGAAATGAAAAATGAAACTTAGGACATATATTTAACTGAATAACAAAAATGCTGCATTTCATAACCCAGTGGACACATGTAAATATGAACTTTGAGGGAAATTTTTATTTTTAAATTCATGTCTTAGAAAAGAAAACAGAAAAATCAATGAGCTACGTATGGATCTGAGGAAGGCTTTCCTTTCTTTTTATTGTGGGGTAGGGGGTGTCCTATGGAATGAACCCATGACCTTGCACATTCTAAGCACATGTTCTACCACTGAACTGAAATCCTAGCCCAGAATATTTTTTTAAAGAATAACAAGTTAAATCCAAGTAACACAGAAGAAAGACATAGAGAATGTGGATATCAATGAAATATAAAAACAAATACACTGGAGGGAGGATCAAACAAGTCATTCTGATTGTTAGAGAAGACTAATCCTTGGTGATATTATCAAGGGGAAAAAGATTTGAAGAAAACAGATTGGTTTCAGTTTAATGACTGGAGAGTGCAGGCAAAATGAAAGCAAGAGATTGTTACCATAGGTATTGCCTTGGAAAATGTGGGTTAGCAAATGTTTTATTTGTTTTTGCCAATCAGGCGTTTATAAATGGCCCAGTTATTTCTCTAAAAGGACGCACTATATTAGCTGGATTTTCCAATGGGACTACTCAGAAAATTCTCAGTTGCTAATAAAAAATTTGCATTTTGTCTTCTCTTAATGTTCTCACACGTAATTCAAAACATAGTCTCTTCTTGAGGCTCTTTCATTTAAAAAAAAAGGAAAAATTTCTCCAACTCTCTATCAAATGAGTTGAACCAAACACTTGAATGTTTTCTCTATGTTTAGAGTAGGCGAGAGAATGTGATCTACTTGTTCTGACCTGCCTTACTTATGGCTTATAATGAGACTGAACAAACATACAGACACACAAGTATGAAGATATTTATTTTCACATGCAGAGAATTTAAAGTGTAAAAACACCAATGGATGAAATTTTCAAGTAATAAACCAAATATATATATTTTAAGTAGAGTCAGTGGCTAGTTTGATGCTTATATTTTGAGTGTTATTTTTCATGTCAAAGTGTTCTAGATTTAGAACTAAGATAGCAAAATAAATGGCAAGATATAAAAATACAGTGGTAAACAGTGGCATCCTGTCTTAAAGGTTTCCTTATTGCCCATCAACTCAAGGGCATTGTTCTACCTATTGTACAAAATAGTTTCAGCCCCTTTTTTCTCACTCCTAGCTACCACCTCTACTCATGAGAACTTCGAAGGCAGACTATTTTTCACTTCCCCCAAATATCCCAACGTTCCTGGAATATCTTTGGTCATGTTTTTAATCTGTTCATGATGAAATCATGACCATCCTTCAAGACTCCTCCACAAAGTCTTTCCTAAATCCCCTAACAAGATGGGATCTCTTTCAATTCTTAGTAACCTGAGAATACTTTGTTATGTTTCTTTTGACTTTTTTTTAGTTGGCCGTCAACATTTTGTGAAATTTTCTAAGTTTGAAATTTTAAGGGCTAGAGTGGAACCTCAGAATATTTATGTATGTGTGTATAGTGTCATAAGTAAAAATGCTCTGATTATAACTGGATTAAATTGAATTGGAACTAAAGAGATAAGAAATAAAGAGAAAAATGGGAGCTAATGAAGGAAGAAAGGTATTGGAAAAATAAACATGTGGCTGGTTGAGAGTAGGGTGAAGGAGTTTGCTTGGAGTGGAAGGGAAAAGAGTGAGAAACAAGAGAGGTAAATACGCTTTGGCTGCCTGGGTGTGTCACATTGTACATGGAAACGACTTGAGGTTTGGTGGCTGAAGACCTTCATTTGAAGTGCATGAAAACTTCAATGTCCTGATAGGAGTTATTACTTTTTCTCTTTTATATTCTGTGTTTATGACCTTAATGAAAGAATTACACAAGGATGTTCAGTTAATTATGATAGCCAAGTACAATGTTAATTCAATGCTTAGTACTTGAGAGAGGAATTTATTTGTTGCGGTGAAGACATTTTCCTAATAAAATCCATACAAAATAAGTAGACTTCTAAGAATATGAATAAGAATGAGACAAGGGCGCTAACATATATCAACTTTCTTAAGTGTCAAACATTGTGGTATGCATTTTACACAAATACATCATTCATCCTCATGATAATTATATATTTTTTTCTGCTTTAGAGATGAGGAAACTGGGGCATTGGGAATTGAAATAATTTACTCACGCTGAAGATGCTAGTAATGAGGAAGTTGGGACTGGAATCCGAGTCTCAGAGACCATGCTCTTCTCTGCCATGCTGCATTTCCAGGCCAGAGGCAAACACTCAGGTTTACTTTAACCTGGAAAAATCATGGTGAAAAGAGCTTTTGGAAAAACCACTCCTTTCAGCAGCTGAAATTAAGGCAGTTGGTAGTGTGCTCAGATCCCCTATCAAAAGAGATATTCTTATCCCCTCATAAGTACCAAATTATAAGCATTATGTTGAATCTAACTGAAAATAGGTGGAAGCCCTTTAGCTTCTATCCAATTTAATTGCAATAAGCTTACAGCAAACTAAATGTAAGGAAAGGAGACCTAGCTAGACCTAAAGCATGATTTTCCTGTGATATAAATACAAAAGCAGATATATTATAAAATTATGCAATGAGTCAAAGAGTTTGCAGTAAACAGGGCATTTTGGCCACCAGCATTGCTGAGAAACTGCTAAGACTACAGAAATGGAATTGTGTGTGCTGCAGAGAAACCTGGCAATTACAGATGAGGTGCACAGGGTAGTCTTTGCTCAGTAACTATATAAACAATAGAAAAGAAAAGACCCTCCTCGCTGCAAACTTTCATCTTAGCACCATTTACGTATTGCTGTAGCTATCTGTGCGCAGTCTGGCTAGCCCAATACAGATGCTCCGGCAATCACCACATTCCAAAAGAAAGAGTTAAAGGGCTGAAGAGAACCCACATGGTAAACAATCATTAGTGGTCTATGTGAGGAGTAAATAGTTCATAGTCATTTTTTTTGGTATGTTGTTTTCAATTTTTTTCTTCTAAATAGTGTCCCTGTTCATTTTCCGTGGTAGTCTTAGCTCTTGTAAAGATACTCATCAACTAATCCATGATAATTGATATTTTAGTCCATTTTTTGCTGCTAAAACACAATACTGAATTCTGGGAAAGTTATAAGCAACAGAAGTTTATTTGGTTCATAGTTCTGGAGGATGCTAAGTCCAAGACTGAGGGGCTTCCTTTCCTGAAGGCCTTCTTGTTGAAAGAGAGAGAGAAAGAAAGGGAGAGAGAGATGAGGGGACATTGGGATGGGGGAGAGGAGAGAGAGAGAGAGAGAGAGAGAGAGAGAGAGAGAGAATATGAATGTGCTCTTAGAATCTAATCATCTATTTAGCGAGCAAGGACCTTAGTAAGATCCTATTTCAAAATAAAAAAATAAAAAGGGTTGACAGTATAGCTCTGAGGTAGAATGTTTCTGGGTTCAAATCCCAGTAACACACACACACACACACACACACACACACCCCAAATGGTTACAGTAGCAATTAAATTTCAACATGAAGTTGGAGGAGATATTCAAACCATAGCAATAGCTTTGTTATTTTGTACCATTGAAGTTAGTCCTGGTCCTGAAAAGTAGGAGAATAGTGCTGGACCCTAAAATTCCTTGATTATGACACTCACTTTTCTTTCTTTGACAGTTCCAGTCTGGGAAGAGTCCACTTGATTTAGGAATGCAGCACAATTTCTGGCTTCTAACCTCTTGTTGCTGTCTATGGAGATAACAAGATGATGCCAGCAGAGGAGTCCTACAGGATTTTAGGTCTGGGTTAAAAGTCTATACTAAAAATCAGGTTGCCAAGTATTTTAGTGTGTGTGGGCTACAATAAACAAAATGCCATAAACTGGGTGACTTATAAGCAATAGAAACTTGTTCCTCACAGTTTAAGTGTCTGCAAAGTCCAAGATGAAGAACTGCTGGTAGGTTCAGTGTCTGCTGAGTGTCTGCTTTCTGGTTCATAGAAGGCAGCCTTTGTGTAAATCTTTACACTGGGGGAAGGAACCCTCTGGGGTCTATTCATAAGGCTACTAATCCCATTTGTGACAGCATCAAACTCATGATCTAATTAATTTCCAAAGGCTTCAACTTTCAAGTATGCACACATTGGGGATTAAATTTCAACATAAAGATTTTGGAGGGACATAAACATTTATTCTACAGTACCAATACATTAGTACCACAGGCATTCACTATACCTAGGCATGGGCTATGTCTTAAGTATTAACTATGAAGTGAAGTCAACCTCCATCCCCAAAGGAAGACTAATGAACCTCTTGACCTGGCTACTTCTGTCTGATCCTTACACTCTGATCTAATCAAGCCACTCTTGTTCATGTGAGCTTATGTTTTTCTCTTTATACATTTGCCAAAGTAATAATTTTACCTTTAACTTGAACATGGATATTTTTATTAGCTAAAATGACACATTATAATTGGAAGAATGCTCAGCATGAGCTGGAGCTGGTTTTGAACTCATAGCTGACTTGACAATATCAGAATTTCACAAAACATTCCCCTTCCCTACCATGGGTATGTGAATGAGTACGCCCAGCCCAACATCTGAAGAGTTCAGCCAAAAGACTTCTCTGAGCTGCTAGTCTAATAGATGTCACAAACATATCTGGTTTTATAAAATTAAATAATACATTTTTAAACCATAACCTCTGTGACGGATTTTCTTGCATGACCTATTTTCTTTTTTCCTTCCTCATTTATTCCTTCCATTTTAATTTCCTCTCCTTTTTTTTTTTTTTTTGCGGTACCGGGGATTGAACCCAGGGGCATTCTACCTCCGAGCTACCGAGCTACACCCCGAGCCCTATTTTCCTATTTTTTATCCTTTATTTTGAAACCAGGTCTCACGAAGTTGCGGAGGGCCTCACTAAGTAGCTGAGGCTGGCCGTGAACCCGGATCCTCCGGTCTCCACCTCCCAAGTACTGGGATTACAAGCGTGCACCACTCTCCTTTTTTTTTAATTCACTGCTTTACCCTGTCATTCACTCAACTAAATAGTTGGCAGCAAGCCACTGCCTCAGAGACTATGCTATGCAGTGTGGATTCAATGATTAGAAAGAAAAAATCCTGCCATTATGAAATGTAGGGATAGTGGGGGACACAGAAATTCATCCAAAATCATACAAAGAAATATAAAATTAGAACTTTGATAAGAGCTCCAAAAAGAGGTAAAAGATACTTTGAGAGTGTATAATAGGGGGAAGACTTTCCTAAGGAAGTAATAATGGAGCTGAAATATGAAGGAAAACAAATTCAGGATAAAGGGAAGAGTTTCAGAGAGAGAGGATGTACAAATCCATGTTGGCCAGGACATGTATGGCACATCCCAGAAACAATGAGAGGCAGTGTAGCTGGAGTACCAAGAGTAAACATGGAATTACATGATATTGCAGATGGGGGGGTTAGAGCATACAGACTAATGTTAAAGATAGTTATCTTTGTGTGTATGTCTGTGTGGTGCTGGGAATTGAACCCAAGGTCATGCTGCCTCTGAGCTCTATTTTACATTTTTAGTTTTGAAATAGGGTCACTCTAAGTTGCTAAGAGCCTCACTTAGTTGCTGAGGTTGGCTCTGAACTTGCAATCCTCCTGTCACATCCTCTCAAGTACTGGGGTTACATGCATGCACCACCATGCCCTGCATGCGTTGAAAGTTTTAAAGGTAGAAATACTTAATCAGATTTCTATTTTGAAAAAAATACCTTTGGTTGCAGTGTGCAAACATATAGTAGGGAATGAATTTTCAGGTTACAACCAAGAATACAGAAAATACTCAGACTATTTAAATTAGGAAATTAAATTTAATTCAATTAATTCATCATTTAGGTGATGATGTGAATTAAAAGTAAACTGGCAATAGCCAGGTAGCCTAGACTTAGTGAGAGCTGGAAGTCTCTAACATGCCGAGGCTGGAGGGGCAAGGAAAGGAGGTACCACACTGGAGTCCAGGGTCCAAGAAGCTGAAATCATGAGAAGTGGGCACTGTATCACAGAAGAGATGCAGACATGTCAGAAATCCTGCCCACAGTACAGACGGCATATGAAAAGAGCTGCTTTTTTGCCTTTTTCCAATCATCCTTGGATCTTCTGCCATCATTCTCCACTGGCAGAACCAGCAGGAAGACAGCTAACACATAACCTGGTTATTATTGTCTGTGAGGGTTCACCTCCTCACACTTCAAACAGCGCATAGGAAAAGGGAGGCACTGATCAGGACTGACAGAGAGGGCAGAGGTGGAGATGGCTATACGTATTTGGAGGTATTGAAATAATTCAATGGTTTAGACTAGGGTAGTGATAGAAAAAATGGAGAGAAGTAGATGATTTGAGATATATTTAGGGGAAAATATCAGCAAGAGTCAGTGGCAGATTAAACTTGAAAATTAGGGGGAAAGAAAGTATTAAGAACACCTTCAACTATTTTTTTGTGATTGGAATAGATTTCTGGTTTCTGAAGAATTATAAGGCTATTCAAGAGCAATCCTTGAGTATTTAACAAAATTGTTCCTTCAGCTTCTAAAAAGCAAGAACGGGTGGCCAGCCATTAGCTGGATGTCAGGTGTCATAGAGAGGAGAAAATTGGCTGCTATCATGGCAACAGAATGGCAAGTTAGATAAGCAAGGAACAGGATTTACAGAAGAATGTATTTCCTGCATACCTCTTTAGGCTGAAAATCAGTGTTGTATCACTGATAAGATAATAAACACTAGGTGTATATGTATGTGGGCCCATGCAGGAGTACATATGTATGTTAAGTACTTGAGTAGTACTTTAAATATTTGTTCAAGGAGTCAAGGAGGTAGTCCAAAAATGAGGTTTAAATTCAAGGTATCAGACAAAAAGGTGAAGCATAGTGTAGAAGAATTCATGAGCCAACACATGAATGGCTGCAAACTTGTCCCATGAAGTTGCCACTGTATTTAAGAGGGTTAAGGAGTCTGGAAAAGAGAACTCAGTAGTCACTAGATCTATTCTCAACAGGCTTTGCCTGGGAAGTCCTCAGGAGACAGTTGGGATCTTGACATAAGATGCATCCACTACTGATATTTTATAAATTTTTAACTTTAGTAGCAATGTGAATACAAGATAGCTAGAGCAATTTTATTGATAATCCAACTATATAATGATAAACTTCTTCTGTGTCTCAATAAGGAGACCTTACTTAAGTGCCTACCCTATGCATGGGTTTGTGCTAGTTCCTCAAATTATTGCAAAGAAATATAGGGGGATTTCAGCACAGCTACAGGATCCTTTCATTTTTTATTTTAGCAACACAATTTATTAGTTCTAGCAACATTGATTTACAAGCAAATTCACCTTCCTGGAACATACTGATACCTTACATGTATTAAAACATCCATCTAAATTCATAGGAAAATTCTATCTTATGAGTCAGAAAAAGTTAATAAATATGTATATAGGCAATGGAATTTGAAAAGATCATGTAATATGGATAGTGTCCACATTGAATGGAATAAGGAGTCTGAAATAAAAAAAATATTTTATACAGGTAAATCACATAGAAAAACAACCAAAGGCCATCCTGAAATGCATACATTCTCTGAAGACCAACAGTATAATTCTGGGAGATACATTCCTAATCAAGGAATTAGAAAATAATATGATGTTCTTCATAGAAGAATAATAAAAATACAGGAAATAATGGGATGGATTGCCAGAGTCAGGAAAACGAAGAGCAGGATAACATCTTGAATGAAAATTCATGAAGAGAGAGAGAGACGGGGGAGAGAGAGAGAGAGGGACAGAGAGAGAGAGAGAGAGAGAGCTGAGGCTGGCCGGTCTCTGCCTCCCAAAGTACTGGAATTACAAGCGTGCGCCACCATGCCTGGCCGATTTTGTCAAGGCATTAACATCCAATTTTGGTTTCAAATATGCAGAAACAATAGGGTCATGATGAATAACAATGGAAAGATAGAATCAAACCCTTGCCTAAGATACCTGATGTATATTTTCAGAGTGCAAAATGGAAAGAATTTATTACCCAGTAGGGCAGGAACAGAGGGAAAGAGTAATTGGCAGCAGACCAGTTCCTGAATGCATTGAAAGTATGGTGCAATTATTCCTCACTGGAAAGTTCCCTGGCCTTGACTTTGTGTCTCCAGCTCCATTCAACTCCATAAACTTTCAAGGAAAGTGGTTGGTTCTGGAGCTCTGGTCACCAAGTCAATGAGAGGAGAAGGATGCAAAAGAAATGGTATTAGATCTTGATTAGGTGTGTGTGGGGGGGTTATAATGGCTACACTGTTTAAAAATCATTATTTTCAATGTCAAAACTCTAACTTATGGTGTTAGATCAGTCTAGCATGCCTAATAGGAATTAAGTTTCTGTTAACTTTGTGTTTATGAGTGGCTTCTGATCCCTAGAAATAAAGTGCAGTCATGGATGACTGGGTGGTATCTTGACTCCTGGATAAGCATCAGAAAAAAACAACTTAATTGCAAAGAGAGTAGTAGGCACATGGTCATTATGGGTGTTGGGCGTGTCTTCTTTCTCTTGCTAGACTCTAAGCTGTTTGCTTCTTACAAAGTAGATTGTCACCTTGCATTGTGCCTCTGCCACTCAACGACTACATTAACAATTGACAATTCAGAATAATGAAGGGAAGGATGACTTATGGGTTCATAAGTTTACACATTGCCCAAAAGCCAGATTCCAAAGAAATTCATGTATCCCAAGGAGAAATATGAGCATTCTTGGGAAAATAGAACATTAATGATGAATAAAAACATCTGGGATTTTATTTTTATTTTATTTTATTTTATGGCACTGGGGATTGAGCCCAGGGGCATTCTACCTCCAAGCTATACCCCCAGCCCTATTTTTTATGCTTTAGTTTAAACAGGGTCTCACTAGGTTGATGAGAGTCTCATTACTTGCTGAGGCTGCCCCTGAACCTGTGATCTTCCGGTCTCAGCCTCCCAAGTACTGGGATTACAAGCCTGTGCCACCACGTCCGGCTCTGGGATTTTAAATAGGAAAATTGAAAGTGAATAAATTAACAAAACAAAGTTAAGTTCATAGATTACAATACTGGTGGTATTCTTGTAACCTTAATCACCATAGCTGGCAGTGAAATTAGGGATCATCCCTTTAGATAGCAATTTGGCATTACATTTGAAGTGCTATAAAAATATTAAGTAATATAATTTATGGAAACATCCAATTTATGTAAAATAAGGAAAAAGGCTAAAGAAGATCATTATCAAATTGAAAATAATTTAAATGTATAATTATAAGGGAATATTTAAATAAAATATATCTCTTGTATTTAATAGACTACTACCTAAATATTAAAATAATTATTACAAACACTAAGTAATACTACAGAAAATATTAATACATAAATATTGAATGAGGAAAACTGATCACTTAATTAAGAGTATATTCTTCTTATAGCAATAAAAAAAATTTTGTCTGTGCATGAACAGATACTGAGAGATATGATGGCGAGTTAACACTTTTTCCCTGTTTTGGGCAGAATGGTATAGAATATCAGAATACATCCAGTTGATTGATGTCTGTGGTATGATTAAAAAATAAATCTCTATTTCTTCTTTTAATAAGTGTCTATTTAGATCACTTGCCCACTTTCAAGTCTTCACTGAATATATACTAAAATAGACTATTTCTTGTTCCATAAAGCAAACATCAATAAATTTAAAAGATTAAAACCATACATCTTGTTCTCTAGAAATCAGTAAGAGAAAGATAACAGGAAAATCACCATTTAGAAATAAAAATTTACTTCTCAATAATCTAGTGTAGAAGAAGAATCCAAGAAAAAAAATTTAAAAACCACTGAGTTGAATAAGAATAAAAATATAACATATCAAATTTGTGGAACACAGTCAAAGCAGTGTTAAGAGATAAATTTATAGCTTCAATATGTACCTTAGAAAAAGGAATAGTCTCTATTGAATTATCTCAACTCCTACCTCAGGAATCTAGAAAAATCAGAGCAAGTCATCTCAAGGCAAAGAGAAGGAAGAGAGTAATTGAGAAATGAAAATTTGTGTGCATAGATGTTTATAGCAATTTTGTTAGTAATAGACAAAAACTGGACACAGTTCAGATGTCCTTCAGCAGGTGAAGGTCATGCTTGGGCCTTTGTAAGGCTTGCTTATTTTACTTGACATAAAGTCTGCAGGTTTCTTCCATATTGCTTCATATGACTTGATCTCCTTTTAAAAAAGCTGATTAATTATTAATTAATTAATGGTACTGGGAATTGAACCCAGGGGCATTCTACCTCCAAGCTACACGCTCATCCTTTATATTTTTTGTTTTGAAACAGTGTCTTGTGAGGTTATTGAGAGTCTCGCTATGTTGCTGAGGCTGTCCTGGAACATATGATGCTCCTGTCTCAGACATATCACATTTTCTCTACTCATTCATCGGATGAGGGACATTTAGTTTTTTTCTACTTTTCAGCTATTGTGACTAGTGTTGCAATGAACATGGGAGTGATAATATATCCTTGAGATCCTGATGTCCTTAACCTTTTCAGTCTTGCCTTCTCCTACACACTAGAGGAATAGATTTGAGTTCCAATAAAAGGCATGGACTTGTTTTTAGACAGGAGATCTCTGTATACATGAGAAAGACATTGTCTTTAGTCTTCAATGAATTATTAGTGGGTTCTTTACTTCTTGCACTCTTAAAAAGGAGCCTAAAGAGCTTCAGTTTAGGTGAGTTACATCTACCAACATTTATTGTATTTTAAAATAAAATTGAGAAATTTAAAAATAATTATTAATTTATTTAAAATTGACAAAGTTCAACTCTTTACATGTTAACATGAATTACATTTTTTATTTTTAAGAACTGTTTTGCAAAAAAAAAATAATTAAGCCAGAGGTGGTGATGCACAGCTGTAATCCCAGTACTTGGGAAGCTGAGGCAGGAGGATCACAGGTTTGAGACCAGACTCAGCAATATGGCAAGAGTCTCAGCAACCCATCAAGACCCTGTTTCAATATAAAAAATAAAAAGAGCTGGTGGTGTAGCTCAGAGGTTGCAGCAGAAAGGAAAATATTTAATAGCCATTTTATATTATTGTAGATACTATTCTTTGGTACTAAATCAATAACTTGACAAATAGTTTCTTAAAGATTAATTGAAATGCAGATAGTGAAACTATATATACATTTTTCATACTCTGTTACACAAAATCTGTTAGTTCATCTTACATTTTGATTGGATATTTTACCCATGCATGATTTTGTAATGTAATGTACTAGTCATTTGTAAAATATTAGTTCATAAATTATGCAGATCTTCTAAATGATGGAGCACTTTATTCATTTATTAATATCACAAATCTCATCAGAAAAGTCCTCAAGCTACGTGTGGTGGTGCACGCCTATAATCCCAGTACTTGGGAGACTGAAACAGAAGGATCGCAGGTTTGAGGACAACCTCAGCAAGTAATGAGACTCTCATCAACCTAGCGAGACCCTGTTTCAAAATAAAACTAAAAATAGAGCTGGGGGTGTAGCTCAGAGGTAGAATACCCCTGGGTTCAACCTCCAGTACCACAAAAAAAAGAGAGGTCCTCAAGGATTAGTCAAGGTGGTGGATATACATTTTCCAAATTGCAAACAGATATATTTTCAAACAGATATGATTTCACTTGAAAGTGCAAATTTTATTGATGCAAACACTGTTTTCCTTGAAGTGGCAATCTTGCTTCCTTTTTATTCAAGAAAATATTTGCCTAAAACACAAGTTAGAACAATGATAACTAACCTTCCAGTCATTCTTTCAAGTAAAAAGGTTGTTCCATGAACAAACGCATCAGGTTCAGCTTACAACGCAAACATTCAGACAAGGGCTTTTTTTTTTTTTTGAGACAGCTATCACATTTTGGTGCACAGCAAAGGAATGGCATGTACCCAAGGGTTGGTGTTTAATAGAACAAATAATTTTATTGCTTTATGAAGGGCACTGTTTAATGAGTGAAACTGGTGTGGCAGTGGAGAATATAATGATTGTGAACACGGCTTGTTGTCACTTCCTTGATACCTGTTTGGATGCCAGCACTTTCACCTACCAGATCTTTTGCATCATTATTGGAAGAAGCAGAGAGCATGATATTATTATGAAAATAGTTTTGCCATTATAAAACCCCTGAGTAAGTTTCAGGGTCCCTGCAGAAGATTGAGCATCAATCTTTGAAAACCACTGAAGTTGAGTGATTATGCTGTAGGCCTGGAAAAGATTTTAAATTTATAATTTCTTTTATCACATTGACAAGACATTACCATTTGTCCAACAAATCCAATGCCATTGTATCTGAGAAACCCAGTGTTACCATCTGAAAGATCCAGTGTTGTGATGGAAGGTAAATGTTGAAAATGATAACAAAAAGATTAAGGCAAATCAAAATTATCAAAGTGTCTACGTGATTGAATAAAAATGTTTCCTCTGTAAATGATGGTACTATTTATTAAGCAGAATGTTTTAAAGTACCTGTTTATTTTTATTATAGCAATATATTTTTAAATATTTTATAAAAATTCAAGCTGGGCATGGTGGCGCATGCTTGTAATCCCAGTACTTGGGAGGTTGAGACGGGAGGATCCAGGTTCGCGGCCAGCCTCAGCTACTTAGTGAGGCCCTCTGCAACTTAATGAGACCCTGTTTCAAAATAAAGAATAAAAAAAATAGGGCTGGGGGTGTAGCCTGGAGGTAGAATCCCCCTGGGTTCAATCCCTGGTACCACCAATAAATAAATAAATAAATAAATAAATAAAAATAAATTAAAAATAAAAATTCTATTTGAATGATGAATAGTTTATTTTTACTAATTTTGAAAAACCTTACCTTTTAGTTAGTTCTAAATGAGAACTCTCACTGAATGCAATAGCAAAGAATACTAGAAGATAAAATCTAGATCCCATTTTCCTCATGTCATTATTCAGAAAAGCATAACTATTAGTAGGTAATGTTTGCTGAGTGACTACTATGAGCAGGAAGTATAGCTACTTATTTAATGCTAACAACACAATGAACCCATTACTTATCGTTATTTCCAGTTAGAGATGAGGAAACTGAGGCTTAGAGAGGATAAGCATCCTCACCAAATCAGAGAAATAAGTGGAGAAGAGCTTAGTCACGAGGCTAAGAATTATGGTCAATTCCAGAACTGACCAGAGGAAGAGTAGAGGATAAGTGGCTCTTCATTTTCAACACTGTAACAAGCATTATTATTCATCAACACTGCCAATCCTCCCCCATCATGTAGTCCTGGTATGAATTCTTGAAAAGAGTTTCTCCCTGGAGCTCCCCAGATGCAGGCATCTCTGTGCTGGATCTGTGAACTGAGTTGATCTTACTGCAGGGCTTTGAGATGGGGCAGAGAGAGCAGGGCATTGTGTATATATACCAGTTTTGTGATCAATTCATATGTTGATGAACACCTAGGCTGGTTCTATATGTGGCTATTGTGAGTTGTCTGGCTATAAACATGGATATGTATGTATCACTAAAATATTCTGACTTCAATTCCTTTGGAAAGATGCCCTACAGAATGCAAAACGATCTTTGCAGCTACCCCTCTTTTAGAGGACTAATATCTAGACTATACAAAGAACTTAAAACCTTAACACTAAAAAAAACCCATCAAAAAAATGGGCAATTGAATTCAATAGATAATTCTCAAAAGAAGAAATACAAAGGACCCATAATTATATGAAAAAATGTTCAACATAATTAGCAATCAGGGAAATGCAAATCAAAACTACACTGAGATTCCACCTAACTACAGTTAGAATGGCAATCATCAAGAACACAAACAATAATAAATGCCAGACAGGATGTGGAGAAATAGGAACTCTTATACACTATTGGTGGGACTGCAAACTAGTGCAGCCTCTATGAAGATCAATGTGGTTTCTCAGAAGACTGGGAATGGAATCACCATATGACCCAGGATTTCTTTCAATACCAGGTGGAAGAGAATTTTGGGTAAAGAAAAAAAACTCTTCCTCCTCATCGTTTTATTTCCTATAACTTCCCCTCCTAGTATCAATTCATCCCTGGATTTGTAACAAAGGATAGGTAACTATCCTCTACAAAGAGGATATTTAGTCTTTGATGCCTACTATCCTATCTTCAGCATTGTCTCAATTTTGTTGTGGTTGTGTTTTAAGGTGCTGGGTACCTGTGGGGGCCCAGAGAAAGTACAGGCCGGTGGTGAAGACATGACCCTACGCAGCTGCAAATGAGCAAGCATCTTGCACAGTCACAGATGTGTAAAGAGTTAGGTAAGTATGACTAGGCAAAGTGTAATATGTGTGTACACTTCACACTGGTGTGGATGTACGCCATTTTGCCCAGAACCCTATATAAGGGACTGGTCTGTGAATAAAGTTGCTGTTTGTTCTCCTCCAAATGGCAACTCCATGTGTGCTCTTTTTGCTGGGGATCTCACTGCCAAAACCTCCCCTGCAACCACAACTGGCCCCTGACTGGGCCCCTGACAATTGGCATAGTCTGCAGGATGTGGTGAGTGCCCCCAGGACCCCTCTGGAGCACCAGCTCTGTGAGGAACAACCCAGGGTGGAGGGAATGTGGCCCCCTGCCTCCCTGTGGTTCCTGATAGCAGAAAATCTGGTGGCGTGGACCCTGCCAGAGGATTGGGACAAGGTATATCCCCAGCCAGAAGTTCGGAAGGCTTTAAATATGCTAGAGCTGCATGTTCCAGTGAGCACTGGCAGCTCTGTCAGCCGATGCGTGGAGGCACAGAGGTTGACTTGGTGGGGAGGGGGTGTGGCATCCCCAGCCATGCAGGTTTGATCGTGGTGGCTTGACAGGGCCATGCAGTCCCCAGTGACTGTGCAGGGCGAGTCAGAATGCCAGTGAACTGCACATTTTGGAGTGCAGTGGTGGTGGTGACTGGTGGGCAGCTAGAGACTAGGACAAAGTACCGAGTTAGTGGGGGGGGACTGGCTGACCCGAGGCTGCATGTGAGACTGTCTACTTACTAGTCCTCCCCCACCATGTGCAACATATCCTGGCACTAATTGATATGGGAGCAGACAGCACCCTCCTTTTCAGCAATGTGGACAAATTTATGGGACCTAAGGCTGCTGTAGAGGGTTATAGAGGCTGTCTCATTACAGTCCAACATGCCCCGGTGACTTTGTAAATCAGACGTCTGCCTCCTAAGCAGTATGATGTGTATATATCCCCCATAGCTGAGTATATCCTGGGGGTGGATATGTTACAGAAATTGTGCACACTATAAGAGAATTCTGCCTATGGGTACGTGTGGTAAAGACAATTACTAGAGGACATCCCTATCATGCGCCCTTACAACTTCCCTAAGCCATAAGGATTGTGAATGTACAGCAGTACAAAGTTAACAGGGGGGCATGAGGAAATTGGACAAACAATACTAAAGCTAGAAGAGGCAAGTGTAATTTGCCTGACTCATAGCCCATTCAACTCTCCCGTGTGGCCAGTGAAAACACCTAACGGTACCTGGCACATGACAGTGGACTATCAGGAGCTAAATAAAGTGACATCGCCCTTGCATGCAGTGGTACCCAACATTTCACAATTGATAGATCATCTGTCGCATGAACTAGGACAATTCCATTATGTTGTAGACTTGGTGAATGTCTTTTTCTCCATTGATATTACTCCAGAAAGTCAAGAACAGTTTGCTTGTTTTTACCTGGGAAGGGCAACAATGGACCTTTTTGCTATTGCCCAGGGGAGATCTGCATGGTCCACCTTATGCCATGGTCTGGTGGCACGGGATTTGACATCTTGGTGGAAGCCTAAAGTTGTACAGTTGTATCATTATATTGATGACATTATGCTAGCCTCTGATTCTCTTACAGAGTTAGAAGCAGCTGCATGCAATATCTGAGCCACTCTCGAGGAATGGGTTGGACTGTCCACGAAGACAAGGTCCAGGGATCTGGGTATTCTGTCAAATTCTTGGGAGTTGTCTGGTTGGGTAAGACAAAGGTGAAATTCGAAGCAGTGATAGACAAGGAATGGTCAAACATATACAGATGTAACTGGGTCTTTTGGTGTTTTGACGAACCCCAATTAGGTTTTGGTCACAGTTGTGAAAAAGGGCAGAGGCTATATATGTTTCCCTCTTATCTTATGAACCCATTACAGGTATTGAGTTAGTGATGGTGCAGACCACATTACACTATTGAAGGCTGGCTGAGGTCCTGAACTTGGACACCCTGGACAGGGATAGCCCAAACATCTACTCTGGTGAAGTGGGGTACATACTTAGTTGAAGGTTGGCTGAGGTCCTGGACTCAGATCCCCCAGATAGGGATAGCCCAAATGCCCACTCTGACAAAGTGGGGCACATACTTAGAGCAATGAGCACAGTTTTGTAGTTGCCTTTTGTCTGAACAGTGGCACACTTTGCTAGGGCTAGTATAGTTCCAAGCGACAGCCCCGTTGGAACCCACAGAAGTGGGAGATGCCCCAAGTCTCTATGAGGAAGGGAAAGCATACCCACGGAAGTGTGGTATATGCATGGGGAACCCACAGAAGTGAGAAGTGCCCCAAGTCCCCATGTGGAAGGGAAAATTTTGCTGGGGCCAGTGTATATCTGAGAGACAGCCCTCTGGAACCCATGGAAGTGGGAGATGCCCCAAGTCCCTGTGAGGAAAAGGACAGCCCTATATCTGTGGAAGTGTGGTATAACGATGGCTCCTATCAAGGGCCACTGCCCATGTGGGTGGATGTGGCCTTATGGCTTTCCACAGAAATGTTTTGGTATGAAACAGCTCTAGCCAATGGGCTGAGCTCCAGGTAGTCTGGTTAGTTCTCATGAAGAAGACTAAGCCATTGCATGTCTATACACAAGACTGGTTGATTGTGCACCACCAATTCTTCTCCATGTAGAATGTTGTGTATATATTCCAGACCACCACCAGCAGGTACAGAAAGCATTAGCAGAAATTGATGCAGAGGTACAGGCTAGTCAGGCAGTAGAGGAGGACCCACTAACAACCTGGTGGAACTCACTGGGCTCCCACTGGAGATGGGTATTGACTTTCCTTGCTTGTTTGACTGGAGGACTGTTATTCTTGCACCCTTTTTTGCTGTTGTGATATTTGGGCCCAATGTAATGCTCTCTGGGTCAAGTTATGCACCACCACCCTGTAGGGGGTGGCGTGTGGGGGCCCAAAGGAAGTACATGCCAGCAGGGAAGACATGACCTCACATAGCCACAGATGTGTGCACATCTCACAGTTGCAGATTGCATATAGTTGTGTGAGTATAACTAGGCAAAGTGTAACAGATCTGTGCTCATCACACTAGTGTGGATGTGCGCCATTTTGCCTGGAACCCTATATAAGGGACGGGTCTGTGAAAAAAGTTGCTCTTTGGTCTTATCTAGATGGCGACTCCATGTGTGTTCTTCTCACCAGGGATCTTGCCATCAAAACCTCCCCTGAAACTGTAGCTGGCCCGAGATAGGGCCCCTGACAGTACCAAACCCAGGACTTCAAGTGTGTTAGGCAAGCACCATTATTTTTCTTATAAGAGATGAAGATCTCACCATGTTTCCCAGGCTGACCTCAAACTTGGTATCCTCCTGCCTCAGGCTCCCAAGTAGCTGGGATTACAGGTGTGGGCCACCACTTATACAGCTCTATTTTATACAGAGTGTGTGGGAAATCAGAGATTAATAATTATTATAGTTCTTATTTATTAGGGATATATGGAACAAAATCATAACATAAGCATTGGAGAAAAAGAAAAGATAATTGATTATTAATTATTTAATAACTGCTGGTCTTAAGCTAGAAACTGGAAGTATAGCAATCAACAAAATAGAAAAAAATGCCACATGCTTATGGGAATGTAAAAAATGTGCACAAAAATCAATATGTATATATCAGTTGATAATAATTGTGAATATAAAAGCGGTAAGATGCAGCCGGGCATGGTGGTGCATGCTTGTAATCCCAGTATTTGGGAGGCTAGACAGGAAGACCTCAGGTTTGTGGCCAACCTCAGCAACTTATAGAGGCCCTCCTCAATTTAGTGAGACCCTGTTTCAAAAATAAAAAATAGGGCTGGGGTTGTAACTCTGAGGTAGAATGACCTCAGTTTTAATTCCTAGTACCAAACAAACAAACGTTTTATGTGTGGTGATCAGGGAGGTTGTTGATGCATGATTTAGGTTGAATGAAAGTGACATTTGAGCATAAGTCTGAGTGCAATCAACAAAATAGATCATATGGATACTGGGGAGAGGGGTCTCACTGGGCAGAGGATGCAGCAAGAGTAAATGACCTACAGAGGGAATGAGCTTTTGGTATCTGAGGAGGAACAGAGAGGTCACTGTGGTTGGTGAAGAATGAGCCAAGAAGAGGAGGTGATGCCCGAGAAAAGACCGAGGGCCAGACAATATAGAGTACCTGGTAGACCATAGTCCCACATATGGAATTTGAATTTTGTTCTGAGTGTAAAATTCTTGGAGAATTTTGTGCAGAAGAAAAACACGATATTAATTTAATTTTAAAATAATCATGCTTCTGTCAGGAAATTAGACTATGGACAAAGATTGAAGCCTAGTGACCAATAAAATAGTCCAGTAAAATATCAATAGTCAGCTGCATGTAGTGGTGCGCACCTGTATCCCAGTACTTGGGAGGCTGAGATAGGAGGATTGCAGGTTCAAAACCAGCCTCAGCTGCTCGGTGATGCTCGGAGATGCTTGGTGATTTAGTGAGACCCTGTTTCAAATAAAAAATAAAAAGGGCTGGGGGTGTAGCTCAAAAGTGGCATGGCTTAGAGGTAGACCCCTACTTCCTGAGTTCAATCCCCACTACCAAGAAAATCTATATATATTTTTAGTCAAATGAGAGAATATAGGGGTTTGATTAATACGATAAGTGATGAGATTTCTGATAAAATTTAAACTCTGGCTAACAGGATGTAATAATGAATCAAACAAGATTCATCACTAATGAATAATGAGATAATTAATATAGTCAAGGGTATTGTATAAAGTTTGTCCAAGAGACTGAAGAAACAGAAATATAGTTAAACACAAAAGAGAGAGATCTCAGGCTCTTGTTCTGCTTGTTTGTGGGGGATGTTGATGATAATCTGGTTTTGCCCCTGTTTAGTTTGAGATTCCGATTAGACATCCTTGTGGACACATTGAATGAGTGGTGGCATGAAAGTCAGGAGTTCCGGAAACAACATGAGCCCATGGTTTTAAACCTGGGGTGGTTTTAGATGAGAGGAACTGGCAGAAAATCAGGAAGAAACCAGGGGAGGCTACTTACGGGGAGGCTACTTACTGTTCTGAGAGTTGTTGCCTGTTGGGATTTATCTCTGCCTGGGGCATTTTTCAGCTGGGATTGTTTCTTTATCTGAAAACACTCCTCTAAGCTACTTGAAATCTTAATTATGTCTAATAATTTTTCGTAGCTAGTGCTGGTCTTACAACTATGTCAAAGTGGACACTCAATTTAATTTAAAAATAAGAAATTTAAGTTGCTAGTCTTAGGTAAGTAGCCAGAGCACACTGTATGCAGTTGAGTGTTGAGAGCACTTGATTCCTGATTTTGGCTGAATGAAAGTCTGATTTTACAAAAGGAAAATGCATTAATACTTAAAATGACTAAATATGCTATAACATTTCTTTATTTGTATGTGTGGTACTGGGGATTGAACCTGGGAGCATTCTACCTCTGAGCTACACACCCAGTCCTTTCTATATTTTGTTTGGAAATAGGGTCTCTAGGTTGCTGAGAGTCTGGCTGTATTGCTGAGTCTGTCCTCGAATCTGGAACCTCCTCTTAACCTCCCAAGTACTGGGATTATATGCTTGCGCCACCACACCTGGATGCTATAACATTTCAATACAAAATGTTATTTAATTTGATTTTTAAATTATCTAGACAATGTATACTTTTAATTTACTTTTCTAAAAAATAGAGTGTCTCAGGCCAATAATAATAAAAACAAAGTTAAACACACTTGGTTTAAATAATCAACTAAATAAGATCTTTCCAAGAGTTTAAAAACACTACTGTAATATAAATGACTGATATACTCAATAAGCATTACCTTTATATTTTAATTTAAAAAGAAATTCCATCTAGAGAACAACATTCTTTACCATAACTTTTTTCTCAAGGACCAAGCCATTGGTTCTGACAAATTCAGTGTTTCTATCATATTAAATAGTTTGGCTATTGGGAATTGTGCTGCTGTCAACATGGATATGCATGTATTATTGTAATTTCCTGATTTGGTCCCTTTAGAAAGATACCCAACAGTAGTATAGCTGGATCATATGGTAGATCCATTCCCAATTTTCTGAGGCATTGGCACACTGATCTCCATAGCGGCTATACTAGTTTGCAATTCCACCAATAGTGTAGAAGAGTTCCTATTTCCCCACATCTTCATCAACATTTATTGTTGTTTGTATTCTTGATGATTGCCATTCTGATTGGGGTTAGATGGAATCTCAGTATAGTTTTGATTTGCATCTCCCTGATTGCTAATCATGTTGAACATTTTTCATATATTTATTGGCCATTTGTATTTCTTCTTTTGTGAAGTGTTTATTTAGTTCAATTGCCCATTTCTTGCAGCACAATTCACAATAGCCAAATTAAGGAAACAACCTAGGTGTCCAACAGGTGAATGAATTACAAAATTATGGTATATACACATAATAGAATTCTACTCAGCAATAAAGAACAAAATTATGTTATTTGCAGGAAAATGGATGGACCTGGAGAACATTATGTTAAGTGAGATTAGCCAGTCACAGAAAGTGAAGGGTCATATTTTTTTTTTTTTTTGTGGTAACGGGGATTGAACCCAGGGTATTCTACCTCCGCGCTACACCCCCGGCCCTATTTTTTATA
>PVJS01007294.1:0-56651 GCA_004027185.1 Glis glis
CTCTCTCTGTGTGTGTGTGTGTGTGTGTGTGTGTGTGTGTGTGTGTGTGTAGTACTGGGGACCAAACTCAGGGGCATTCTACCTCCAAGCTATAACCCCCAACCCACTTTTTTGTTGTTGTTCTTCGAAACAGGGTCTCACTAGATTGATGAGACTCTCACTGCTTGCTGAGGATGTCCCAAACCTGCAATCTTCCGGTCTCAGCCTCCCAAATACTGGGATTACAGGTGTGTACCATCACACCTGATTTAGTCATTCTTCTAATGTCAGCCTGTGGGCTTATAGTTTCTTTGTGGGGTGAGTTTAGGACACTTAAAACTTTGCTGCCAAAATTTCACCTCCTGGTTCTACCATCCATCCGCCTGCCTGCTTCCTTGGTCAGGTACACCCTCATGCTGAGAGGCCCAGATCTGAGCTGCTAAGGAAATGCATCATGTCGTGATCAGAATGTCTCCCAGAGGACCAGATCTATGACGTCCTCTTTCAAATTTGACAATTTAAACTCCAATATGGATTTGAGATGGAAAAATTCTCAAGGATCCCTTCATTCACTGAGTTACTCAGAGTGGCTTGGCGCTGTCCTGTCGTTCTGGGACTCTTTCTCACTCCTAGCAACTCTGAGTTTCAAGCCGAATCCCGCTGAGAAGTAATGAGGTCACTGTGGTTGCGGAGGTCAAGGCAGGAGGAAGCATTAACTTGTCAATTCTTGGCCTCATGTTGAGGGCAGCTGACGAACTGACCCCGAAATCTGTCAAGGTTGAGGTTGACACCCCCGATGGCCATTACTGACTATTGAAAGGCTTTGCTTAGATGTTCAAACTTGCTGTTAGTCTTGGAACTTTTCATTCAACCCAAATCTAATATGCTTTCTCAGGGGGCTCCCCAGAGCAGAGTTAGAAAAGAATTTGATCAATTGGAGGACAAATGAAATGCACTACTATGAAGGGGCCCCTGCTGTTAGAGGATTGGGAGATGTCTATGGGCTATTAGTTTTGTTTGGTTGTTTTTCAATTTTATTAAGTACACTATTATAAATAGCCTTATATCCCATCTGAAATAATTACAAGGAAAAGAGGACATCTCTAAAAATAGAAACTCACCATACCTCCACCCTGTGCTATCTCAGCCGCCATTATGAATTTCCCTGTGTGATGAAGATTAAGCCCAAAACCTTAGTAGTGATGAGCTGACCATCTAAAAGGAAAGCTAACAAATGTGTCTTGTCTATCAGATAGTGACTGTCATTAAGGTTACCAAAGATAGGCCTACGGTAGGACTACCTACTTTTCTTTTGTTCTTTTTTACTTTCCTTTTCCCACCTTCTAATTTTAGAGTTTGAAAGATATTGATGGTAGACCGAGTTTCCCACATGGCTTCATTATGGTCTTCTGACTGAAACTATTAACAGTGGTATTAACTTTCAACACCTTTGTGAGAAAATAACCTGCTTGAGTCAGGGGTTAATAACAGTAGGGGACCACTAATTATCCTGCAGATCTTCACCCTGTATCTGACGCGACACAAGTCCTTAATGGCTCTGGAATGGCAGCCTCCAAAGACCCCGACTTGTTTCATAAACATAACGACAGCCGCACATTAGTGTCCTGGCCATCTGTGAAGAAAGATGAGGGGCCGAGGAAAAGCAGACAAAGGAGAAGGAGGTAGAGAGAAAGGACACAGTCAGGAGAAGTGAGGAGGAAATGAAAGTGGCCAGGGAAACCATGGCCTCGGGCTAAGTTGGCTGGGCCTCCGCGCCTCTCGCCAGAGGGACCATCTGGCATGGCGCTCTCAAATGAAGCAATCCCACATCCCAGAGTGAGAGCCATCTAACACACAGCACCCTGCTGGGTCTGAGTGCAGCCAGCACAGATGCCAGGGACGCTGATGGTCTGCCTGAAGTTTGTGCCTGTAGAGGCCTGGCTTAGTGAACAAAAGATGGGAGATAGGGTAGCCAGGAAATTCTTTTGTGAAGGTGTTCAGAGACCAATCGACTTGCTGTCTGCCATGGAGCTGCTTCTTATCATCTCATTCTCTCTCTGCTCTCCAAACAGGCTTGAGCAATGGCCACAAAACTGCATGGGGCCAACGCTTTAGAGAAAACTAGCTCAAAATTTCAAAGGTCTCTCATCCGGCAGAAACACAAGCAGTCCCCTTCTCAACCTTCTTGACTTGCTGAGATTTACAATAGAAATTTCCACTTGTGACCCAGGTCAAAAATAATTGAATTTCTATTTCCCCTTTTTGGTGACATTTGCCCGCAAGGGCAAACACTAAAGTCCCAGAGCATTACTGACCCAATGGTGAGAAATGGAATGGCAGACTAGAGAGAGCCCTGGACAGGGGCATGGAGAATGTGCTGCCGCCATCTCTGGTGCTCACCATCCTCATCCTCAGCTGAAGAGATAGAAAGCCTCTAGGAACTTTCCTGCTTGACCCTGTCACCCAGTGACACAAAACCAGACATGACACTTAGCTCCAGTTAGACTCCAAGTCTAATGAAGGCTGACTGTACTTTTGCAGGCCAACTGGATACACGTCTCTATGGAAGGTTTTCGAATCAGACTCTCCTCTTAGAGTTAGGAATGATTCCGTTTCGGCCAAGTCTATCCATTTATAGATTAGGTAAAGTAGAACCCATGAGAACAACCTATTAAAACTCCAGTCGAGGGGGTCTCCAACAAGAAAGAATCCCCCACACGCAGATGCTTACGAGTGGTTTCCAACGCGTTATTAACCTTTGACCAACTATGTATATGTGGCTAAGGGTAGTCTAGATAAGAAAACTTCACCTGACCTCTCTCAATGGCCCCACCAATATCCCTTAATAGAGCTATTTTCTAAAAATCTGAAATGTTAACTGCCTTGAAAGCTACCCACTCCCCCACTTCTCCTTTTCCAGAAGGGGCGAAGGTGGACTAAAATCAACTAGCACGGGGAACAGGAGTGATAAAAGGAAGAAAAGAAGGACGTGGCTAGTGCATAGTACATGGTCTCTGAGGGCCGCTGGGGTGGGAGCTGCGGGAAGCAGAGGGTGGCTTTTTAAATCGGCCTTGATGGGAGCAGCGAAGCTTTCTATGTACGCTGCTAGAAGTAGGTCACTCTATGCTCCTCCGTGCTGGCATGAATAGCGATCGAGCGACTACACGAACATTCTATTTACCTAGCCATGGAGATGAAAACATTCCTGTGGGGGAGGAAACGCAGCCAAAAGGTTCTGACACAACCAGAGAGATGAGCAGGCATTCAAATGGCTCGTGATTTCCCCCCAAATGCTCTGCTTGTTCCTACCACGATGTTTCTCTGGATCTTTTCAAACCTCTGTAAAGAGTTTATCCACATGATACTCATTAAAGTCTCATTTGAAAGAGAGCAGAAAAAAAAAGAAAAGCCCAAAAATTTTTGAGAAAGGCCGGGTTCTCTGAACCGCAGATGTACTAGTAAAAGGGCTTTATACATATCTCTAGTTGTATTCTCCGCTGCCACCCGACTGACCTTTGTAAATTGAGATAACGGCACACGTTTAACCAGATCTGACATCAAGTGAGATGTGTAATAATATTTAAACTCCGGAATGTTAAAATATGTATTTGCAGATCATTTCATACATTGTGAGGAGAATAAGTCATTTTGAAGCCTGAGGTTTCATGATCGGAATTCTGATTTGAGCTTGGCAAGTCCATGGGGTCACTTCCAGCTGTGTGCTGTGTGGCATGGGCAGCAATACAGATGCCTGGGCTTCGGAATCCGTAACACCGAGTAATTATAAGGAAACTGCCTGCTGGACCCAGGGGCAGCTCTGTTTGTTCCAAATCCTCTCTTTTACTCCCAGTCATTCATTAGCAAAGAGTTTAGTATTTGCTATCATTCTCTGATCCTGAACATTTACTAGGCTCTGTGGCATCTTAGCCCTTGCCTAGTAAAGTAGATGGAAAAAGGAGTGGACGATGACAGAATACCATCTGTAAATGACGAGTAAAAGGTGAGTAGCCTGCTCCTTGTCCCCCAGTGTCTTGCTTCATCTCCATTTCTAATTAGTTCTCACCCACTTGTATTTGTTCTTATCATCTGTGGTTCAATTCAATAAGTAATGATGTACCTATTATGTGCCGGCTCTGCCAAGAAGCTCTTGTAACATTTAACTTAATACTTGAAGTCTCTTTAATGTGGGTATATATCTTCCCATTTTACAGATAAAGAACTTAAATTCCAGAGAAGTCAACCGACTTGATCTGGTTTTCCCAGTTAGTAAATATTAGAAACAGGAGGAATAGGAATCCTAAGTCTCCTGTTTTAAGGCCACTGTTCCTTTGCACTATCTCAACTCCCATTCCCTCACTTTGAAAAATCCCAATCTCAGGATAATATAAGCCGAGCCCTTAGCAGTCTCTGGCATTTAATGAATACCAATAAACATCAATATCATCATCATCATCATCATCATCATCATCATTATTTGTTGTTGTCATTATTAGTATCATACACATAAATCCTACATCTGAGTGATAATCTTTGACAGAACTAAGAGAATGGTCCCTTAAATGGCCCCAGCTGCTTTGAAATCTTCGTAAGTCCAGGAGTCAGCTCAGTTCCGGCTGAAGAATCTGGGACAGTTCACATTTGGGCATTTCTGGAAGGGCTTATTAGCAAACTGAATACTCTTTCCATGTCTCTGAGAAAACTCCACTTTTGCTGTCTTTGATTTAAGACCCAGACACAGGGCTTTCACACAGGGATGCCGTACCATCCACGCCAATCTTAGGTATCGCTGCTGTAGTTATTCAGCCTGAGAAAGTGGAGTGGCTAGAGAATTCCATGAATACTGCACCACGGGGAAAATCTGCAATTATTGTTTCTGTGTTACATCTGGTGATGGTTCTGCTTACAAGGCCCCCTTTTCATTCATTAGCCCTGTGTGCGAGGTCTTGTAGAACTAGAAACCAGAGGCCAAGGAGGATCTGTGACAATTTCAAGAGTTAGAGCCAACGAGATGGAGAGAATGGGGCTGAGATTCAGCCTTCTGACACACCGCACAGTGCTCTTTCTCCCAGCCTGTGCTGTCGACCAAAGCAATATTTACACCGAGAAACCATGAGCCATTGTGCTTGTATTCAGATAAATGAATTAGATATACCAAAGATATACATCAATAGCAAACACTGTCAGGAGTTTGAAGAGTTTGGGGCTTATAGAAC
This sequence comes from Glis glis, assembly GCA_004027185.1. Lineage (NCBI taxonomy): Eukaryota > Metazoa > Chordata > Mammalia > Rodentia > Gliridae > Glis > Glis glis. Next base: position 5,193 of record PVJS01007294.1, read on the forward strand.
TGAGAATGAAATTGAGTTATTAACCAATTCACACTAGTGTACAAATCTCATGGCAATCCAATCCGATGTGATTTCACTGTGACAGGCTCCCCTGGAAGATCAGGTCTGCTTAGGCCTCAGTTCCACTTATTGGTCTAAAGATTTTTTGACACTGCCTTGGGTCCTCCTCTGCAGGCTAATTTGTGTAAGCATTCATTCTCGAAAAGGTCAAAATGACCTTGAAATGACCTGACAGACAGATATCCCCATGGGAATGTTGATTTAGTCATCAAGTCTCTGCTGGTGCAATGATTCAAAAAAAAATATAAGGCCACTGATGATCCAGGTGTGTTGCTGCTCAGCTGGGAATAACATACACCCACAGAACCATTCTTTATTGCCCTCCACCCCCTTTCTATATTTTAATTGTGAGACCCTTTCTCTTCTCACAAGCACTCCACACGAAACACCCATGAAGGGCCTGGCATGGGAAGTAGGAGCCATGCATTCTGCAGGAAGGATGCGCTTTAGGCAACAGGTGAGGTCTGCAGCATTCTGCGCTCAGCAGGGGCACCCCTTCTCAGGCCCCTTGTTCTTCCAGCCCTCGCAGTGCTCCCCACTGCGGCTTCCTGCGTCAGAATCTGCTGACTTTCTCATACATGCTTCCTGGTTGCGCCTGCCCATTAATTAGAGGCCGTAGTTAAAGTGATGTTAGTTGAGTTCTGAAAAATACTAATAAATGTGCTGGGTGGGTTTTCTGCTTCTGATGTGTAAGAGCACACTGTAAAGGAAGATACTGTGAAACTCATCAACAAGCTGGAGTGTGAATTCATAAACAAGGGGAGCAACAGGAATGAGTGGATTATTCGGCTTAAGGCAGGACATAAAGACAGGAACTTAGGGACAGCTGTAGAGTGTCCACACTTCTCTACCTACTTCTCATTCAGTGGCCCAAAAGACACAGAGCTGGAAGGTAAATCTGTGTTAGGGGCACATCCTCCTTGACATCACCCCTCAAGCCCAGGTCAACCTCAGCTTCTTAGCAACAGACTGCCTCTTTCATTCACAAACTGTTTAGTATCTTTTTTGTTTTGTTTCATTTACTGCATCTCTACTTCTTTATTGTACTACACCTTAGGAAATATGAATGATACCAGTTGGGTAAAGCCATTCTTCCTTTCATTTGCCCCAAATTCACCTTCCTTGGGTTTCAAATGTAGCTTTGAATCTTAGCAGTTGGATATTTGGAGCACTAGGTCAGACATACTTTATGTAATAAACATGGGTCATCTCTCTCTGTCTTAATTCTTTTGCTTTGTATCAGACTCTCATTCGTACTTCTTTCATCTTTATTGGGTGGTGGCATCTCGTATATGCCAGTGTTTTAATTCTGCCTTCATAGAACCTTACCCACTCCACACTGATCACTACAGTCCTGGTTCTGCACACCTTCTGTGGGTTCGTTAAATGCATTCCCTGCTGTGGGACATGTACGGTTGCAGAAATAGGTAGGATTCTAACATTGGGAAACCAAGCTTCTTACATTTACTACCTCTGAAGTCTTTATGCTTTGGTTTCTCTATCTTTCAAAAAAATGGGGCTAATGCAAATATCACCTCACAGGGCTGTTAAAGTGAAAATGCACATAGAAATGCTTAAAAGTATGAGAAATATGAGTTATAGCTACTATTAGTATTATCTTTAAAAATTAGTGACAAGAATAACTTATTTTATTCCGGGTATAAAAAAAAATCAATGTAGTTCTACATAAGTGTAGTATTCTGTTGTATTTCCCACATCCTTCATAATAACATTTTGCTTCACCCTTTTTTTTAACCAGGACAGCATATTGGGTCAATATTTTCAGAAAATGATTTTAATAAACTTCTAGATCATTTTCCTGAATCATTAATGATATGACAGAGTTTTTTTATCTTTTTTTTGGTACTAGAGATTGAACCCAGGGACATTCTACCTCCAAACTGTACCCCCAGCCCTACCTGTTTTATTTTTTATTTTGAAACAGAATCTCATTAAGTTGCCCAGGTTGGCCTCAAACCTGTGATCTTCCTGTTTCAGTCTCCCAAATATTAGGATTACAGGCATGCACCACCACACCCAGCTATGTCTTTTTGATTTATAACTACAGCTAAAGTCTTTATCCATGAGATAATCAACCTTGAAGTTGATTAGATGAAAATCATATGAAATCGTCTCCCTATTTTTTGACCTCTAACATAGATGCTTATGGTCTTCTTACAGTCTGTCTCCATCAACTTGACTTTTTTTTCAGTATATAAAGTTCAATACCATCTAAGACACTTATTAAGACTGTAAATTATGTTGTTTTCATAACTGAGGCTCCCTGCCCAACGTACAGAGAGGTAACTCATCATTTAGGAAAAATAGATTTTGAAGGAAGAACCTGCCAACACTTTTGGGGAATCTAAGTGGATCTCCTTGGTAAGTGTGCATGGCACACCCGTACAGAACACTCACCACCCAGGCCTGATTTCCCTGTATGAACTCCCGCTGGTGCCATGCCTTCCAACACCACTGTGCTACCCCTTATACTTGTGCTAGCTTCAGTTAGTGTCAAGTATACACAAGTCTCATACCTTGTGATCAACTTTGATGGTTTGCCACCAGTAAGGAGGCAGATCCTTACAAACAGGATCTTTTGCTGGATAAGGATGAACTATTTACTTTGACACCTCCTTCCCCAACTTCCTCTCTGACATTCTTCAGGACAGATAAGTGCATTTTATGAAGCATCAGTAACATCATTATTCTTATTTCATAACCTAATTTGGGGGTACTCTTAGTACTAATTATTACTCATTTCAGTACTTCAATTTCAGGAGGCAACATGCTTGTTGAAATTTCACAAATTCTTCAATAAAAACTGAGAAAATTCATGCCACCTGTTATTTTTCTCATGCGACCCCTCCCCCCACACACAAAATGAAAGCATTTTGGGTTTTCTGATACCATTTTTCTTTTCTTGTAGGGATCCCTTAAAGCCCTGATAGTTGCAAAAATATATTTCAGGTCAACTAAGTTTTAGCTAACACCCACTATTCCATACATAGTCATTTGATAATTTATTAGATGTTTCCAAGTTCTTGCTTTGCATTTTTTAATATTTAAAAAAGGTTCCATTCATCTAAAACATATACTAGGTATCTTTGTTTTCTTTGATAGAGGCTTCTTCAGTTGTTTAAAGAAAAACGATATCCCACTTTATGTTATTTTGGGCTTTTCATAAAAAGCTCATCTTGCGTTTGGTGGAAAAATACTTCTTATATAAATATTGCTTTTCTTTTTGGGGGCCTTTCTTTCTTAGGTGAGGGATCCCAAAACTGCAACAAAACCCCCTCACCTCCTCCACCCTCCTGACAGAAGCAATGCAGAAAGTTTATAGCACTTCATCTCTGCAGCGAGACAAATGGAAGGGGGAATATAATATTTTCCCAGATAGAGGACCAATCATGGGCCGAGAGATAGAAGAAGGAAAGATGCTTCCCGTCTAGAGTTTCTGAGGCTGTTATAGATGATGATACTAAGATGAAGGGACTTTAAAAAGTAGCTGGCTCTGCCTCTTTAATTACCCAGTCTAGAAAGAAACTCTGTCATCAGGACGGGAGACTGGATCTGTTCAAGAGATTGATTGGAGTAAGACTTTTTTTTTTCTTGCCCAATCTAGATTGCTTCAGTTTTACTGGAATTGAGGCAGGCCATAAACCTATCAGGGACTCAAGAAAATTGAAGCAATTAAGTCTGCAGGTGTGCATATTTGTCATATTAATGATGGATCTGTGTTAATAGAAGTCACAGAAGGCTTCCGCACAGCATGTTCTCTACAGCCAAGTGCAAGGCTACCTCCAGGAGGTGCTGCAACTCCAGGATGCTGACACCGAGCTCCCCCTCCCCAATCCATGGGGACATGCCTCTGTGACCTCACAAAGTGATCCTCCATCCCAGCTCTGGCTTAGGATGCTCCCCCATTGCTGCTCCAATTCCAACCAAAGCATTTCATGGATGCTTAATCTGACTCGGATGGAGAAAATGCTGGTTGCAGATACCTGGTTAGATGCAAAAGGAGTATAATTTGCAGGCATGCTTTGGAAGTTAGAAAGGTCTGGTTTAAATATCAACCTTTCTACTTCTAACTTGTTTTTCTCGAGCATGTTATTTAAGCCCGATAAGGATTATAATATCTCCTTTATAAAGTTGTTGCAAGGGGGAAATGAAGCTATAAATATAGAGCTCTAAATATGATGCCTCATGGTTATGGTCACTTTAATGATTTCTCCTTTTCTGACCTTGAAAACATTTTAACTCCTAGGAATTAATTTCCAGTCATTCCTCATAGGCTGCCAGATGACTTCAGGGTGAGGAACAGTATTAGCAAGGTTTATGGAGAGACCAGTAGGCCGTGCACTGCATGTGTCAATCCTAGCACCTGTGCGCTGCTCCTTCCAGCAGAAGCCACCCCCCTCCCACGACCGGTCCTTCCTGAGGCCCTTCGTTGACCCCTTTGAGGTGGGCAGCCCATCTAGAGACTGTGCAGTGACCCACAACATGGCTTGGCACAAAAAGATGAGCTAATCAGATTCTCACTCTTAGGAATTTGAAACAGGGAATATGGAACAAATCAGGCATAAATCAGCAGAAGCCAAGCGCAGAGAGATGCATAGTAAAAGCACAGATGGGGAGTCTGGGCCATAAGGGCCACTTCAAGCTGGAGAGATGAGGAAATGGAAAAAAAAAACATGAGTAAGCAAAAGCTCTAGGGTAGAGAAAAAACCTAGGGCATAGAGGGAAATGCTAGGCAAGATGGCAGGGAAAGAAGGAGCAGATGTATGGAAGGAGATGAGCCCATTGATGCAGGACACCACAGGGAATCCCCACAGCCCTGCTGCGGAGCCCCAGCTGTCCTGTATCCAGGTTCACCTGCCCTGAGGCCTGGCAGGCAATGGCCTCTGTGAGGTCCTAACAAGGATGTCCCCCATTGAGTAACCCCAGTGAGTCATGTACCTCGCAATCAAAGGAGCCTACCGGCTGAGATGGAGACACCCTTCAGAAGATCTGGAGTGCTCAGGAACTCCTGATCCTTGACCCCTCGCTAGATGGCCCTGACCATGACACCCAGCCCAGGCCTCTTCTGAGTTTACAGAGGAGTGACCCCCAATATAGCAGGTAAATATATGCCACTCGATATGAGGAAAGTCATTAAAGATGTGTGTTTAGGCAGTGAGAAAATCAACTGGATTCCAGGTTTCTTCACGATTATGTCTTTTCAAAGCCCAGGTATGACCCTCAAGTCTTTGTAATTTTTTCCCATCTGCAAAATGGGAATCATGCTGGTACAAATGACATCAAGTCACAATCTGTAAGGTCCTGAGAACACACAGGCAGATAATGATGCAGGAAAGGCAAGACGTTATTTACATTACAAAAGAAAAGACTTTCCTTTGCCAAACCACATAACTTAACAGTCAGCAATAATGAGAAAGGAAACAAAAAAAGCACTGTACATGACAGCTAAAATCAAAATTTGATAAAATGTTCTCCTTCTAAAAGGATACTGTCATGTAAAAAAAATCAATTTGAGGAGGGAAGAATCTGGTTTGTTTATTAGTTTTGCTCCTAATGCCACCAAATGGACCTCAATCTGAAATGGCTTTTGAAATCAAATTTGCTGTTCTCCAATTTTGCAACTTACTCTTTATGCTAATTTGTCTGCACCTGCAGGGACAAAGAAACTGGCAGCATTGAACATGAGATCCAGGAAGAAAAAGCAATGTGAAGATTCAGGAAATGAAACCAGGACTAAATCATATTAGGTGTCTGAAGGTTGGACTTTTTATAAAACAAGGGAAGAGTGGGTTGAATGTCTCAGGGAGTATTGTGAGTATAGAAAATATAGACCCTTGGTGAAAGAGATGGTGTCTTTCTCAGGTCCCAGAAGGGCAGTGTGGGGTGTGGGGTAATCTGTAAGGCCAAGCGCTGGGCCAAACACTGGAATGAACTGGAATCCCTCACCTTCGCCTCCCTTAATCATAAGAGTTACTATAAAAATGTATCAAAGAGTTTCATCCCCCAGGAGTTAATCTTGTAGGAGTTGAGGTTAATTCTCCCAATTTAAAAATATCTTTACTGGGGGGCTCTATTTTTTAAAGTAGAAGTACCATGATTCTAAGGAAAAGACTGTCTCCATTTTCCTATTGTTCTCTGTTGTCTGTCACCCTAAATATCTCTCTTCTTCTGTTTCTTCTTCCCATGTCATCTCCAGATATCCTGGGCTAAGGGTATCTGGAGACCAAATCTAGCATCTTAGTCATCAAAAAAGTTGGACACATGCTTCAAAGGACTTAGAGATGCTGTCCTCATTTTACAGATGTCCGATCCTTCAACAGCATAAATTTAAAATATAACAAATGCTCAGAGAGTTAAGTACTTTGTCCAAGATTACAAAGAGCATTAGCTCATAAGAAATCCAGAGAAAGAATGAAAAACCAGGCCTCTTTCCATTATAATGTGGCTCAAAATGCAGAAACAATTGAAAATATAATTTTTATATTCTACTTTGCATATTTTCTCTATTGCTCTCCAGTATATGTAATTTTAGACTCCCTGCATTGCATGAAGCACTGTCAAAATTCAAGTTCCATCATCAGCCAGCAACTGTTGGAATCCAGTGAATACTGTGAATGCTATGTGTTCCATGCTTAAGCAAAAATGTCAATGAATACCATCTTCTTGTAGAAAGAAAGGCATTTTTATGGTCAGTAATTACATAAAATGTATTTTTTTAGCAAATACAAACTTGTGGAGGAAGTACCTCTTTTTCATTAACTGATGAGAAAAGTCTGTGTACCCCATATTTGTGAATATGAACAAATGGAAAATAAGAGGTTAATTGAGTTTCTCAAAATCACACTATGCAACAAGATCCCAGTTAGGATTCGAAGCTCCTGCCTCTCCAGTCCAATTTGCTATTAGAGTCACAGAGGAATGTCTTTTAGTGAAACTTCTTGAGATTTTATGTCCCTAATTCTGTTCTGTTTCCCTAGGGAGGAAGTTTAGTGAAGGGGAAAGAGAATGGGCTTTGGAGTCAGACAGACGTGGTTAGACTCTCAACTCTTGACACTTGCTAGTCACACGATCCTAAACCAGTTACATAACCTGGGGGGGGGGGTCACTGAGTCTTCATTTGTAAACTGTAGGTAAGAACACATACTTCAAAGGGACATGTGAGGATTAAATGAGACCATGTGTGCAGCCTATATCAGACATTTACAAGAAGTATACACCTTTGTTTTGTTTTTTTTTTGACAATTACAACATAATTGAGCCACAAGACAGAGATGATAAAATGCTACAAATTGAGGACCTGTTTTCACTGATTTCCAATTTGCTGGTGAGTTCTAACATTTTGACCTGAAAATAAGATAAATTTTGTAGAGAAAATGCACTGATGGTACCACTTTAAATACTAGCCTTTCACTGGGCAGCATAGAGTCGGGAAAAAGTGAACTGGAACAAAGAAGACCAAGAATCTCTTGCTTGGGCTGTGTGAGCTTTCATTCATGAAAATGTTCACTTATTCATCCCTTTAGGTCGTATTTTTACTGAGTCCACTTCACCCTAAATACTAAAGGTTGCAAATGTAAATGAGTCTGCCCAGAAGGAATTTATACTTTAAAATGTAAAAGGAGAAAAAAGTAATTAGTACTGCAGTGAAAGGGCTGTGGCAGAGGTCTGCACAGGATGAAGGAAAGGATGAGGAGAGAGAGGTCAGTGCCTCCTAAGGAGAAAGCATTAGGAAGTCTTAAGGGAAGATGTATTTGTACTAAGTTTAAGGTTAAGTGAGGTTACACCAGCGTGTTGGGGTTGACAAGGTGTTATTGTTTAGATATGGAGTGTCCCCCAAAAGCTCATGTGTTGGGGGGCATGGTCCCCAATGCAGCAAGGTTCAGATGTGTGGTATGGCTGGAAAAGGTGGGCCACTGGGGGCATACCCTTGAGGACTCTGACTTTCCCCCAACACTTCCTGTCTCACTCTCTCTCAGCTTCCAGCCATGGAGAGCTGAGAACACCTTTCCTCCTGCACACCACGGCAATGGGTTTTCCATGGAGCCAGACAACCACGGACTGAACCTGTGAAATCTCTGAAACCACGAATCCAAATAAACTTTCCTTCTCTAAGTTGTTCTTGTCAAGTATTTTGGTCATGGCCATGAAAAACTGACTAATATGCAAGGGGAAGGGATTCTGGCCACACTCTAGGCTAAGATATAAAGAAAGGTCATGAGAGCAGGCACCTTTTGAGAACATCAAGATGCCACTTGGTAGGCTGTTTGGAGATGGAATGCTCACTGGAGGGTGGATTCCAGAGGACAGTGTCCCTTGCTTAGGAGTTTAGTTGTATTATCTAGGTAAAGGGTAGTGAAAGCCATAGCTGGGTTTTTGCTTTTGAAAACGTAGATGAAAGCCAGGCGTGGTGGCGCACGCTTGTAATCCCAGTACTTGGGAGGCTAAGACTGGAGGATCCGGGTTCGCGGCCAGCCTCAGCTACTTAGTGAGGCCTCCACAACTTAGTGAGACCCTGTTTCAAAATAAAGAATAAAAACTAGGGCTGGGGTGTGGCTCAGAGGTAGAATGCCCCTGGGTTCAACCCCCGGTACCACAAAAAAAAAAAAAGAGAAAAGGTAGATGAAAAATGTGAAGGGTCAGGCTAAGAATAATGAAGGGGAAAAGCAGAAAAGCAGAAGAGAGACAGAAAGGGGAGAATTAGCAGGGTGAGTTGCTGCTTTAATGTGGAATTGAGGGGATAACCCTGAAAGGTTGGGCTGAGGTTTATGCCCTTCACTCATAGGGGAAGCACAGGGTGGCAGAACAGGTTTAGAGGGGGAGTAGGTGTTTGCATATGCTTAATATGAATGGCATGTTGCATCTCCAGGTAGAAACATCCCATAGACATTTAAATGAACTTATCAGAAATACATGGAGAATTCTGAGGCATGCACAAGCTATGGCAAGCTGATGTCATGGGAGTGGAGGAATTCACCTACAAGTGTGCAGTATGTAAAAGTCAGGGGCCAAGGATAATACCCGACATCCTTTGAGGGCAGGGCTTCTCTGGACCTCAGTTTCCTCTTTGTCAAATGAGAGGGGTGCACTCTGTTTTCTCTTAGGTCCCATTCACCTATACATGTCTCATTGCACACTTTTTGATTTGGCTCAGGTTTTCACTCACATGGCTCTCTTCTTTCTTCTACCTTTGTTATTTTTGGAAAAGGCAGTTTGAAGCTTAAGCTCCTCTGAAGTGGCCCCTTGGTCTTTCTGTCATAAGGATACTCACACAGAGCGTACAACAGGGAGACTTTACAGAAGAAGAAAAGACAAGGGAGAATCAGGGCAGGTCTGGTGCCAAAACATGGCCTTTCTCATGCCTTCAAAGAAGCCACAATTGCACAGATTTCCCTCCCACTCCTCGGTTGTTCAGGGGAGGTGGTTTTGATACAAACCAGAAAAATAACGCTGGCGCCATGCATTAAGTACTCCTGGCTTCCTTTCAGTACTCTCCCTCTGCAGATGGTGCCTCTAGTATTGGTACCTCATTACTTGCTAGTAGACTTAAAAATTATTAGGACCATAACATTTTCATTGGCCATATCCCTATTTATAATTTCACCCACTCTTCCTCTTATCAATGCACAATATTTCCTATTTTCTACATTCCTCCTGCAATAAGGCGCATGCAGATGTTCTCTACAAAAAATACACCCAAATTCCTATTAAGCCCAAGATAAAGGGGAGGAAATTCAATTTATTTTCTGTATACTGCCCATTTCTCATTAGCCTTGACTTCTTATGCCCTCGGGTTATTGGCCAGTGCTTATTTTCATGGTTGCATTACTAGATTGTATTACATTTGTACTGAGAGGCAAGATAGTCTCATTTTATATCTGGAGAAATAGGTTTAGTGACCTGGTGACAGCAACTGGCCATGGATCAGTATATTTTCCTTATTATGTGAGTCTAGGGCCATATGTTTTTGGTTGTCTGGGCAGAGTATAAAATGGATTGCTCATCACATACAAATTCAGCACTAGCGATCTATTGCCCTCTTTCTAGAACCAGCCAATATTAGGAGGTGACAGCCCTCTGGATTTTCTACAGTTCTTATTAGGGAATCTGTAAATCCAAAAGCATCATTCTTTTCTTTGTGCCAAGTCAGGTCATGTGCAACTGAGAAGAAAAAAAAAATGCTTCATCTCATCTTTAAAAATGTTGATTTTAGGTATTGGAAATTAAGAATTCTAAGTGTGAAGTCAGAAACAAAAGACATTGCAGCAACTGGAGCATTCCCTGTGTAAAACTGACTAGGCATTCAGTTTTTAACCCCCAGAATAATTCCCTCTTATAAAGGGTATTTACACATCAGGTAAGCAATAAACGAATTTCTCTCTCTCTCTCTCTCTCTCTCTCTCTCCTTCCCTCCCCCTCTCCCTCCCCCCTCTTTAATAGGATTCTACAAATTCTCCCCCAAATTCTAAATTGTCATCACAGTCAGTCACTATAGTGAACAGCCATTCCCAGTTGCAGCTATCCAGGTCAGGACTTGGAGATTTTTGATAGATAAAGAACTGCAAGGAAGTCCTAACACCATCTGGACCAGACTCCTGCAGAAAGTGCTTCTGCCCCTCACAACTGAGAGTCTGAGCATCAGGTATTCTACATCCCCACAAATTCTGTTCTACAACATATTTGTCCTAACTTACTAAGATCCTTTATCTTCTTTGGTGAGAGTAAATTCTCCCTTACTGCCATTGAAGACTGCTTCTTTTAGCGTCGTCCTCTGCAGTAATGAGTTGGGAGGCTCCTTCTCATACCTGCAAGTACATGCGCACCTCCATCTGGAGCACCATATGCCCCTGACTCCATGCACAGCGCTTCTCCTGTCCCCATTGAGTGGGAGTGAGCTTCCCATAGCCCTACTTCAGAAACTCCACCAGGGAAGGAGTGCTTGGAGACTGCAGTCTCCACTGGGGAAGAAAGAAATGCAAACAGCCAAGAGCAAGAGAACCATCCAGCTATGCTTCACGACAGTCCCAGCCCTCACACATTTCCCACCAAAGACAGAAGGCTGCCACATGAGCTCCGCGGGGCTACAGAGCTTTTTAATCACACAGGTGGCAGCATGTCCTCTCCCCAAATGAAAATCTCCAAAATTTGTGTATTCTCAGTCTAATTCCTGTTTTCACAACTCGAGCCTATTATCCCAATCCCAGTCTACCTACAGGAAAAGTGAGCTCCATCAGCTTCCTTGTTTTTTTCATGTCAACACTTTTTCATAGCTTCACTTTTCTCTTCATATTCTTTCCATCTTAGAGGAAGAGCTATTCTATTTCTTCCCAAGATTAACACGCTCCCTGTGCCCTTGGTCCCTTTCCTTGTTTGCCACCTTCAAAGATGTTGCACTTTTAGTTATTCATTTTAATGTACATTCATTGGTGCATTGCAATTATCCGTCACAGCGAGGTTCAGTGATACAAACATACATGCATGCAGCATTTGGTGTTTCTTTCTGAATCCCACCCGCTCCTCCTCCCTCCCCATACATGTTGGTGAGATTGGTAGTGATGCCTTCATATATGGACATAACATTATTTGGAATGGCTCCTTCACCAAGCTTCCTTTTCCCCCTCCCCACATTCCCCCCCAATCACCTCCCATTATTCTACTGGTCTCTTTCCTCATTTATCTGAAGTCCCTTTTGTTTTCTATTTTTCTCTAGCTACCATACCACATGTGGAAGCCAGATATTACACTGTTAGATTGTCTCTTTTAATTGTATTCTCTCCTTTGCATTGCTTCTTCCTCTCCAATCTAAAACCATGCTAATTCAATCCCCAGTATCAAAAAATAAAATAAAATAATGCTAGGAGTTACTCTTACTCCCATCTCCTAAAGAATACTTCTGACCTAATTTTGATTTTTATTATGGCCTTCTTCTTCTTCTTTTTTTCCTATTAACTGTCCAACTCTTCGAAACTTGAGCCTATGAATTCACTTGCTCTGTTTATCCTCATGTTCACTTCTTAACTAACATTCGCTTCTGCCCCCAAATGATATAGTGTGTGGGCAGAAGAACATTGGCACAGGATACTGTGAACTTCTAAGTGGGTCAAGAGAGTCTCGAAAACACGAATGATTGTTAAATGAAGGAAGGAATGAACTCAGGAAAGGGCTGGAATAACAGAGGGTCAGGGAATATCTAGGGATTGACATTTATTATATGACTTGGTTCATGCCAGACACTGTGTTAGGTGTTATAAATACTTGTCTCATTTGATTACAGATGACTCTGATTCTTAATTCAGTCCTACTGATAACCATCTAAATGATATTAAACATGTCAATTAGCTTTCCTGGACCCCCTAGTTTCTTATCTATAAAACAAAGTTGGTTGGCTAAAGGATTTCTCATGCTTCTTGATGTCTAAAAGATATGAAAATAAAGTATTTGGTTATGTATGTTAAAATAGACTTTAGAAATGAAACAATCCCATGGTTTGTAGGACATCATTATTTTAAACCCAACAGGGATCCTTGTGTCCTATTTTTCTTCTGGTTCACCAAACATTTATTGGATAATAATTTATTTTCTCTCTCTTTTTCTTCAAAGACATATATGTCTGGGGCCCTATGGTCCAATGACAAGATCATAGTTTTTGAAACCGGGCAGTAGGAATTTGAACCCCACTTTGTCACTTATAAGCCATATAATCCTGGACAGGTTACGTAACTAATTGAGCTTCAAATTCCTGACGTGTGAAATGCAGCTCAGGCAGTAAGGCACACCTCCTAGGATTGTCTCCAGTTGGCTGGGATAAAAGACAAGAAGCCTCGTTCACACAATGCTGGCTTAGAGGAGGCATGAAATAACTGAGGTTCCCTGGTTTCCTCCTTCTCTCTTTCTTCAATAACAAGGGCAGAGTTTTCATTGGGTTCTTACTTTCTCAGTCACTCCTGGTGGGTTGGTATCTTTCATGGAAATCACTTAACCTGCTCTAACCTCTATATGATGGATGAGGAAGTCTGTTCACTTGCCCATGTCTACAGGGTTCGTCAGTGGTAATGTCAAATCAGAAATCAGGTTGTCTTATTACCCATGCAGTTCTTATTCAAGCCCTTACAATGATACTTGGGGGGAACTATGGGGACATTATTTTTGTTCTTGTGACCCTCAGAAATAGAATATTTTTTAAAACTCAATAGTTGTGACTTGACCCAAGATTGCTATCTATTATTGAAGCTGTCATAAGTCTTGGTCTTTGATAATAGCAGAGGAACCTTTCTTCCCACCCATTTCTTTTTCCTGGTGGTTTCCTTTCTTCTTGTCTCTCTAGTGACAACTTTTCTGTAGTGTTGGAGCCATTCAATCAATCCCTCTCTCCATCTTTTAATTTTCTTATCATGTCAGTTAGTTTTAGACATAAACCCACATTTTGAAAAGGGAAAAAGCAATAACACTACAACAAAACAAATGAGTAAACCAAACAACAGCATCAACAGTTACGCTTTAAAGATATATATGTGTGTATATATATAATTATTGTATATAATTCTATGTATATATTCTATAATATATATGAATTCAATAATATATATGTGTATATATAATTCTTTCTATTTATATGTATATATGGGAAGAATTCTTCTAGAAATGTTCTCCTTAGGGTTAAAAAAACTGACATAGAATTCACTTAGATACTTAGCAGAAGAGATTGATAAGTGGTGTAGACATATGATGAGATATTGTATATCATTAACCATCAGCATTTTGAAGAACAATGTAGCAAATTACTCACAACATATACTCAAGTAATATCTTTAAAAACCTTTTAAAATGCGAAAAATATGATCTCAGTTTACTCCAAAATATTATATGCATAGAAAACTAGCAGAATATGCAACTAATATTTGCAGTTTATCTCTGGAAAGAGGGATTGTAAGTGATTTAAAATTTCTTTTTTATCTTGTTGTGGCTTTTTTTTCTAGTCATTCCATGATCAACAAATAGTTCTTAATGAAAAGGAAATGATAGTTTTTATTTCGAGCATGTGGATTGCTAGATGCCTTTTATGGTAACTATTATGCATACTTTGGGTATTTTGTTCTTCACAGTGCCAAAACTATTTGCATGGGCATCGACTATTATAGCTAGAGAGAACTGGGAAGTGGCATCTATTCTCAAACTTTTTCTTTTTAAAGCAAAACTCTTTATTCAAAAGAAACTGTATGGAGATGCTCAGTATGTCAACAACAACATGAGAAGAGTTATTTTCATCCCAGAGTCCAGTCATTCCCCACCCTCTCCCTCTCCTGGTGGCAGCTAAAACATGTTGGTGAATCCTTTGGACACTGGAGAGCATAATTTGCGAAGACCTTGATTTGGTGCAACGTCACCATGTCACCAATGCAGAACCTGTCACCAAGAAAGGCAATGCTTTGCATAAAGGGATCATCTTTCTTGTTCCAGCATACCAAAACACAAAACCCCAATTTTCAGGCTTCTAAGCCAGTTTCATGAGATGCATGCCTACCTGAGGAAATCATCTTTCAGTGGTGTTCTTAGGATCCAAGACCAGTAACAGCACCTTTGATGCTGACCATGAACAGCCAGCCCTCCCCAGCAGTGCGCTCAGCAAGCCATACGCTGAATTCTGCCCGTTCAGCAAGAGCCAGGACATTATTTATTATTCAGAGGTGACCATGGCCTCTTTTACAACCTTCATACTTTGTGAATCTCCTCTAATCCCCACCTCCGCCCTCAGGCTGCCTAGGTTTACAAGAAATACTAGTAAATCCTTTCCCCCTGGTTGCAATGAATCAATGTCCCCGTGGTCTGCGAGTCCTCAGCCGTGTTTCACACAGAGCCAACTTTTGGATGGAAGCATAAAACCCCAAATCTTGCTGAAGCCATTCAGAGAGCCTACGGTGTTTATGGGAGCTGGGGAGTGTTAATCCCCACTTGCAGGCCGACTCCTACTCTGGTAATTACATTCTGCCTCAAAAGAGTGTCCCTGCCGCTGCCACTAGATGCAGTCTCCATTTTCACCTCACTGAGAGGGGTTGGGAGCTAAGGTCTCTCTGGGGGTGGCTTGGTGACACCGGAGGCTGCTTCACTCAAGAGGTGGCTGCATTTCAGCACTGAGAGAGCTGGGCTTTCTCGGTCCTGGGGTTTGTGGAGCTGTTTGCAAGGAGCTTTGGATTAATGGAGTTGTGTACCTGTAAGGTAATATTATCACCTACTCCTTTTCTATCTTCTGGGTGATAATGATGAAGAACTAACCTCAGTTTCAGTTTATTATAAGCCTAAAGGCTGGCATTTTGACAATATATTCTGAACCCCTCAGATGTGACAGAATTGAGCTACTTAAGCATCTAAAGAGAATGGAAGGCTTCCTGTACTGCCTGTGCCATGGCCAAGAAGCCACGGAGCTTAAGCTCCGTTGCCAGAGTCAAGTAAGGTATGCTCCTAAGTGTCCAGCCAAACTTTCTGGGTATCCTCCATTCAACAAAAGGCGAGAGGCTGCTCTCTCAAGCTTAGGAATCAGACCAAGGGGCCAAAGATACGGAAGGGCTGGAACAGCCGTGACACTCACCGCCTGCCAGAGTATGTGCTTTCCTGAATATAGCTAGTGTCATTGTCGGTAGCATCAAGAAGACAAGATGTTCAAAGGAGAAAAATACATTTTTTTTTTTTACTTATCAACCAACCAAAAGATATAGTTTAATTTGGGGGGGAAATCCTACACTGTATTGATAGAATACTACTATTTTTTGTACTGGGGGTTGAACCCAGGGGCATTCTACCTCTGAGCTACACCCCCAGATCTTTTTATTTTTTATTTTGAAACAGGCTCTTGTTAAGTTACTGAGGCTGGCCTGCAGCCTGCGGTCCTCCTGTCTTGCCTCCCAAGTACTGGGATTACAGGCCTGTGCCACGATGCCTGGCGATAGAATACTACTTTAAATGATATTTTTAAATATTTTCATTTAAAAATGTAACATGCTTATTCTAAGAAATCAAACAATGAAGGTTTTGAAGCAAATTTTTTTGCCCCTCTGTCTTCCAATCCCACTCCCAGAAGGAATGAAGATTGAAGTCTGGGGCGTATACGAATATATGCAAACACAGGTGGGGTTTTCCTTCCTCCCTTCCTCCATTCCTCCCTCCATTCCTCCCTCTCTCAACAAAACAAGGTATTAAGAACACCCAAATGCTCACATTATGTTTGAGGATGGTAATACTCATTTGGTGTGAACTATTTCACCTGGCCCAGGGTGAGAACTAGTCAAATTTCTTCTGTGATCTGATCTCTCTGCCCCCACCACCCTCCTATCCTTTATGGGAAGGACAGTGGCAGACACAGGGGCAGTAAGCAAGTGAGAGAGGGTGATTTTTCTTGTTTTTTAACTAGCCATAGCCAGTCCTTTTCCTCAAGAGCAGAGGGGGCGACACTGGAGCCCAGCCCTCATCTCATCAATGTGGAGACATGGAGCATGCGCAGCCCTCATTTGTCAGATGAGGAGGTCACTCTATGGGATGCTCCCTTAAAGCCCCATAAGAATTTCTGGGTTGTTTCTGAATGAGATCAGATTTGACTCTTCTAATAAGAAAAGCTCCCAGAGCCAGGCATGGTGGTGCACGCTTGTAATCCCAGTACTTGGGAGGTGGAGACAGGAGGATCCGGGTTCACGGCCAGCCTCAGCTACTTAGCGAGGCCCTCCGCAACTTCATGAGAGCCGGTTTCAAAATAAAGTATAAAAAATAGGGCCAGGGTTGTAGCTCGGAGGTAAAATGGCCCTGGGTTCAATCCCCGGTACCACACACACAAAAAAAAGAAAAGCTCCCTGGAGGGGGAATTAAAGCCAATTGTTGGGCTGGGGGTGGGTAGTTCGGTGGTAGGGCACTTGCTTAACATGCAGGAGGCCCTGGGTTCCATTCCCAGTACTGCAAAACAAACAAACAAAAAATAACCACATGTTATCATTTTGTTAATGTACTAATATCTGACCCATAGCTATAATGGGAAGGTGAGGGAGAGAAGAGAAAAAGAGTGAAGAGGTGAAGAGGGGAGAAAGAGAGAGGGAAGGGAAAGAGACAGAAAGGGAGAAAGAGAGAGAGAGAGAGAGAGAAAATGAGAACGAGACAACCAAGCTTACACCATACCCTAAAAATGTTTGAGACAAATAAGATAAACATTTTTTCTTAATATTTATTCTCCATTTTTTAAAGTCCACTTTACAGAAGACTAGAAATCTTACCTGACGCCCTCCAGGATATCCTTTCTTGCACACTCGTGCCATCTTCTCTCACACAGACACATAAATAAAGGGTTGCTCGGTCTTTGGCCTCCTCCTGCATGGCCCCTGCCCCTCACCCACCCTTCCCCTCGCCACACTCCCCCAGCACTGTCGGGCTGTTTCTTCTCCAGCCCTACAAACTCCATCCACATGAACTCTGAGAAAAGGGCTTGACTTCCCAGTGACTCAGCTGGAGATAAATCACTGACGTGGTCCCTTTCCTAAAGTCATCAGTCAATGGTTGAGTGAAGCTTTTACTTTGTTTAATAAAACAGGGCATCCTCTTCACTTTGGACACCCAAAGTATCAGTTTTGCATATATTTACTTGGCCCTGCTCACATAGCATGAATGGTAACATGTGTATAACATACACCACACACAAACAACACACACACACACACACACACACACACACGCACACAACTTAATCAGTGTCATCATCAACAATATAATACAAAGCAAAGGCCCCAGCAAGGCTAGCAGGGAAGGTGGCATACATCTATAATCCAGTACTTGGGAGACTGAGACAGGAGGATCGCAGGTTTGAAGCCAGCCTCAGCAATTTAGCAAGGCCCTCAGCAACTTAGAGAGATCCTGTTTCCAAATAAAAAAATAAAATAGGGCTGGGGATGTAACTCAAAGGAGGAAAGCCCCTGGGGTCAATCCCCAGCACCACACACACAAAAAATTAGACAGGTACAATTTATACACAGTTATATTGATAATCTCTGCAACCCATTTGTACCATAATAGCCAACCATCAGCATAGGATAATATCCTGGAAGAGTTCTCAAAGACCCAACAATCAGTAACAAACACAACAGCACTCTGTTCATCTGCTATGGACATGTACTATATTTATTTGGCTTTTCTGTCTTCCCTAATTAAAAGGTCACAAGACTCATTGAATATATACTATATGCTAGACATAATGATTGCTTTGCTTTATCATTTAATTCTCAAAAGAACTCCATGGTGTTGAAATTCTTATCCCTTTTAGAGTGTGAACTTCTCAAAGGGCAAGCTCCATGAGAGTTTTATATTCCCAGTCCCTGGCAGAGTGTCTAATGGGTTAAAAAATTCTATCAGAGTTGTTTCACAGAAAATTAGCATCATGACGAAATCTTAAAACTAGAAAAGATTGCAAAGATCATAGAGACCCTGAGTGTCCATCTGAGAATAAACCCCATCTAAATGGCCATCACACTGTTGCCAACACAGCTCTCCACTCATGGATGAAGACCACCTGTCCAGCGTGGTTGAAATGCTCTCCATGCTGAGTCAAGACATTTCCTTCTCTGAGGCCTTGATGCGTAAACCCCTTGTTCTGTTCATTTTCCTTTCTCACATCCACATGAAACCCTTCAAATATTTGAAGTCAGCTCCCATGGCTCCCAGATCTTTTTCTGATCAAATATAACCAGTTCATTCAATTATTCCTTGTCTTTCGACATGCTCTGAGGCCCCTTCATCGTTCTGTGCACGTGCCTGCATTTTCTGGATTGGGTGGAGTGGGGGACTATGCTCAATATTCCTAAGAAGTAGGTGTGTAACATGCCTATGTGAATCCGGTCCTGCTGTAATAAGATAAGGAAGGGATGATAGGGCTGGTGGCCCAGGGAAGGTCCTGCCCTACCAAAGTGCCTTCAAATGAAAAAATAGACTTTGTGAAAGCCAAATATAGTATGGATTTGGGCGAGATTCACCCGCTGAACTATATGCTTCTGAAACACAGTGACTGGAACTGACCTCAAAAGCGTGGGTATCATCTGACCAACTCTCAAAAAAGCCATGTGAATTCCCCATTGAAGTAACTACACTTCTATTAATGCTGCAAACATTACATTAACCTTTCAGAATGTGACATTCTGTTGACTCACATCAGGCGCCCTGTGAACTAAAGCCTGGAATTATTTTTATAGGGCTGTTATTAGTTGTTTTTCTCCAGTGCCGTTGAAGGATTCTATGTTTATTCCTACCGAATTTCACCTTGTCAGAGTCAACCCATCTATCCAATCTGTCAAGTTCCTTCTGAGTATTGACTGCTATCTCCGCCATCCAAGGCAAATACTCCTGTTGCTAGTTTCGTGCATCCTATAATTATGCTGCACATGTCTTTTTTATTGAGATACAATCTACATACCATAAAATGCACTCTTACAAAATGTACAATTTGGTAGTTTTTCATATATTCACAAAGGTGTGCAAGTATCACTACCATCTAATTCCAGAACATTTCCCTCTTTTTTTTAAATTCCCATTAGCAGTCCCCATCCCCCATCCATCCATCTTCTAGCATCTACTAATTCACTTTCTATCTATATGTATTAGCCTTTAATGGACATACCATATAAATGGAAGCATACAATATGTGCCCCTTAGTGTTTTGTCTCTTTCACCTACCATAATGTTTTTGAGATTCATCCATGCTGTAGCATGTATCAGTGCTTCATTTTCTTTCTTTCTTTGTCTTTCTTTCTTTCTGTCTCTCTCTCTTTCTTTTTCTTTCTTTCTTTCTTTCTCTCTCTCTCTCTCTCTCTTTCTTTCTTTCTTTCTCTCTTTCCTTCCTTCCTTCCTTCCTTCCTTCCTTCCTTCCTTCCTTCCTTCCTTTTTTCTTTGTTCATACTGGGGATTGAACTCAGGGACAATCTACCACTGAGCTACATCCAGTAGCCCTCTTTATTTTATATTTTGAGGTAGAATCTCATTAAGTTGCCCAGGCTGACCTTGAACTTGCAATCCTCCTGCCTCAGCTTCCAGAGTAGCTGGAATTACAGGCATGGGCCACCATGCCCAGCTCAGTACTTCATTTTTATAACCAAATAATAGTATACTTTTTGGGTATAACATATATATGAGTATAATTTGTTTATCAGTTGATGGATACTGAGATTGCTTCTATTTATAGTATGAATAATGTTCTTATAAACATTTATGTATAAGTTTTGTGTAGGTAGATATTTTAAATTCTCTTGGGTATATACATAAAAGTGGAATGGATAGGTTATAGGGTAACTGTTTAGCTTTCTGAAGAAGTGCCAAATTGTTATCCACATCAGTTGAACCATTCTACCTTTCTACCAGAAATATACAAGGGCTTCAATTTCTGCACATCCTCTACAACACTTATTATTGTCTGCTTTTTTACTATAGTTTCACCCTACTGAGTGTGAAGTGGTTTCTCATTGTAGTTTTGATTTATATTTTCTAATGATTAATGATGTTGAGTATCTTTTTACATGCTTATTGGCTATTTGTATATCTTCCTTGGAGAAATACCTATTCATTTTTTTCCACACAATTTTAATTGGATTTTTTCTCTTCTTATTGTTGGATTGCAAGAATTCTTTATATATTTTTATGACAAACTCCTTACCAGATATGTGATTTACAAAATATTTTCTCCCTTTCTGTGGGTTTTAATTTTATTTCCCTGATAGTGTTCTTGTGTGTGTGTGTGTGTGTGTGTGTGTGTGTGTGTGTGTGTGTGTGTTGGGGGGTACTGGGGATTGAACCCAGGGGAACTCTACCTCCAAGCTACACCCCATACTGATTTTATTTTTTATTTGGAAACAGAGTCTCACTAAGTTGCTGAGAGCCTCTCTAAGTTGCTGAAGCTGGCCTCGAAACTGTGGTCCTCCTGTCTCAGTCTCTCAAGTACTGGGATTATAGGCGTGCACCACTGCACTCGGCTTCGTGATGGTGTTCTTTGAAACACAAAAATTTAAAATTTTTTGAAGTCCAATTTATTCACCTTTCTTTTGTTGCTTGTGCTTCTGGTATCATATTTAAGACCCACTGACTAATCCAAGATCATGAAGATTTATACCTATGTTTTCTTCTAATAGTTTTATATTTTTAGCTCTTATATTTAAGCATCTGATCCATTTTTAGTTTCCTTTTGTATATGGTATAAAGCAAGAGCCCAATGTCATCGCTTCACGTATGACACACAGTTTCTCAGTTGTCCCAGCGACATTTGTTGAAAAGACTATTCTCCCCCATTTAATTGTCTTGGCACCCTTGTCAAAAATGAATTGTCTATAAATGTAAGGATTTATTTCTGGACTCTCAATTCTATTTCATTTTTATATGTCTATACTTATGTTAGTACCACACTGTCTTTATCACTGTAACTTTGTAGGATAAACATGTCTTTGAGTGTTATAGAAATGTTGAATAAAAAGGAACTAAGGAAAGAGTTCTGTGGCATGACAGTAGAATACAAAGCCCATGAAGGCAGGAATTTCATCTTCTTTGGTTACTGGTTTATCCCTAGTACCTAGACAGGGTCTGGCACATGGAAAAGCTCTGAATAAATATTTGTGGGCTGAATGAATGAAAGACTGAGGGAAAAATATAACTAGAATACCCTTTCAAATTTCAACCACATATGACTCTACTTAGCTGGACCAGCATCCTGCCTCCCCATCCATTGCATCTGGAAAGCTGGTATGTAAGACCTTGCCAAATGCTTTGCTGAAGTCCAAAAGACATTCATTTCAACCCTCAGTGCCAGAACACTGCATGTACCATCCATCATTTTAGAGTCACCAAAAGAATGATTATGACAATTCCTGGCACAGGCAGAACCCCACCTGATGATTTAAAAAGGAAATCCTTTATTACCCATTCCTACAAATCCATTACTTTACCAACCTAGAAGAGCTGCAAAATTTGAGGGCAACCACAATTATATCATATGATCAGTCAAGAGTCAAACAAGAACCACCATCTGAAGAGCGTTGGTCTTTGTGAAAGAGCAGGCCCAGGAGGCAAGGATGGACAAGTAAAAGAAGATGCTGCACATATGCTCAAGACCGGCTCTGTCAGGGCCCCTTCTGCTTCTGAACAGGGTCTGGATGAGTCGAAAATCAGATGAGGGGCAACTTTCATCTAAAGCCAAAATAAAAATCAACAAAGAAGAGATCTCAACCTAATCATTCCTTATATAATAATGACTCTAAAAGAGTTTTGTTTTCTATAATTCCACTTATTCTTAATTATATGGGGCAGATGACTTTTCAATTTTGTGTGTGTGTGTGTGTGTGTGTGTGTGTGTGTGTGTGTGTGTGTGTACCTACCTGGCAGCTGAGTGCAGGTAGGTCTTTGCATTTAGTTGAAGGTCTGTGTTTTGGGGTTTACCTTTTGGGTGCAGATCTACATAAAAATACTGACACCAATGTTTGCTCCCAAGATAGCCTGCTTTGTAGAAATGCCCTTGTCACTCCTGTAACTCAGGTAATCACGTCAGCCTCAGGTACTGGTGCTGCTTTCATGTTAATAAGTGATAACCATCACTGTTTTCACTTGGCAATGCTATACAGGTTATCTCATTTAATCTTGTCAATTGAGATAGATATTCTCTTCTGCACACATGAGAACATCAAAGCTCAGAGAACCTACGAAAATCATCAACTCATAGTCACAGGAGCCAGGACTCAAACCCAGATCTCTCTGATACCAACCTGCATGTCTTTAATCATAGTCTTATCCTGCCTCTTAAGAGGATATCATGCCCCTAAAATGGGCACAGGGCAGTCTGAAATGAAGAGAGGCTGCCTGTGCATCCAAGCGAGTCCTGAATATAATCCAATCGCTCCTCTTACCCCAATCCCCAGCCCTGGATTTTCCCAACCCAAATGCACATAATCCCAACTGTTCTGGGACTCCTCACATTCTCAATATGAACCTTCCTCCTCAATGTGGCTTTGTTATTGTGATGAAAAAACACATACTATGTACTCTATCCTCTAAAAAATGTAACTTTACAAGACAGATTGTTAACTATATTAATAATGTTGTATAGCAAATCCCTGGAATTTATTCATCTTGCATAACTGGCGCTCTGTATCCATGGTCCAGGAACTTCCCACTTGCCTCTTCCCCAGACCCAGGCAACCACCATTCTGCTTTCTGCTTCTGTGAATGTGACTACTTTAAATACTTTATATAAGTAAAATGATGCAGTATTTGTCCTTCTGTGATGGGCTTATTTCACTTAGCATAATGTCCTGAAGATTCAGCTATGTTGTAGCATATGACAGGATTTCCTTCTTTTTAAAGCTGAGTAATATGTCATTGTATGGCTACACCAAATTTTCATTATGCATTCATCCATGGAAAGACACTTAGGTTGGCTCCATATCTTGGCTATTGCAAATAATACTGCAAGAAACATGGCAGTGCAGGTGTCTCTTCAAGATATTGTTTTCAATTTTTTTGATGAATACCGAGAAATAAGATTGGTGTATCATATGGTAGTTTGATTTTTAATTTTCTTGAGGAATCTCCATACTATTTCCATAGCAGCTATACCATTTTACACTCTCAATAGTGTAGCAGGATTCCAATTTCTCCAAACCCTTGTCAATACTTATTATTTTATGGTGTTTGTTTTGATAAGGGTCATCCCATCATGTATGAAGTGATATCATATTGCGATTTTGGTCTGGAGTTCCTTGATGATTAGTAATGTTGAGCATCTTTTCATGTATTTGATGGCCATTCTTTTGTCTTCTTTGGAGAAATGTCTATTCAAGTCCTTTCTCCACTTTTAATTGGGTTATTTGAGCTTTTTGCTATTGACTTGTGGGTGTTCCTTGCATATTTTGGATATTAACCTCTTATCAAATACATAATTTGCAAATATATTCTCTGATCCCACAGTTTTCTTTGCACAATGTTGACTTTTACTTTGCTGCCCATATGCTTTTTAGTTTAATGTAGTCCCACTTGTCCATTTTTATATGTGTTGCCAGTGCTTTGGATGCCAAATGTCTTGAAGCTTTCCCCTTATTTCTTCTAGGAGTTTTATAGTTTGGGGTCTTAAATTGAAGTCCTTAATACATTTTGAGTTTTGTAGATGGTATAATATTAGAGCACTATTTATTTATTTAATTTATTTATTATTTTTGTGTGTGGATATTCAGTTTCCCCAATACCATTTGATGGAGAGACTACACTTTCCATATTGTAGTGTTGGCACCCTTGTTGAAGATAAGTTGACCATATGTGTATGGGTTTATTTCTTGGCTTTCTATTCTGTTTCATCAATCTATGCCTATCTTTATGCCAGTACCATACTGTTTTGATTACTATAGTTTTGTAATATTTTAAGTCAAAATGGAAAGACAAACTGTGTTCATGGATTTGATATTGTGAAAAAACATCTATTACTATCCAAAACAGTCTATCGACTCAATGCAATCCCTTTCAAAATCCCAATAGCATTTTCTGTTGTTTTTGCAGAAATAGTAGTTCATGAGAGCGGAATGGGAGGGCTCTTAAAATTCATATGGAGCCACAAAGGATCCCAACTAGCCAAACAGTGTAGAGGAAGAACAATAAAGCTCATTGTGTGCTTTTTCACCTTTGCTGTTACTTGGAGATGAATCTGCTAACAAGACCACAGGAGGGATTTTGTATTTCCTATGACACTCTCTCTAGACATCAGCTTTCAAAGGAAATTTAGAGGTCATTCAGGTGTAGGAGTCCCAGAAAACTAAAGCCTGCTTGAATACCTCAAGTCTTACACAAATAACTTCTAAGAGGGAAATGCTGTGGACTGAATGTCTGTGTTGAATCAGCAGTGGGATGATATAAGGAGTTGGGGTCTTTGGAAATTGATTAGGTTATAAGGATGGAACACACAAAATCGAAGTAGTGCCATTATAAAAGAGACCCCAGCGAGCTGCCTTGCCCCTTCCACCATGCAAGGACAGAGCAAGAAGGTACCATCTTGCCAAATAAACACAGAGAGAAGGTACCATCTATGAGCCAGGAAAGAGGCCCTCGATAGATGCTGAATCTGCAGACACCTTAATTTTGGACTTCCAGCCTCCGGAACCATGAAAACTAAATTTCTGTTATTTATAAATCCTAGTATATAGTATTTTGTTATAGCAACACAAATGGACTAATCTAGGAATCCAATTTACAGCAACCCATATAGAGTTCTTAAGTGGTTTCCTCATTTCTTCCCCAGCCTTGACAAAGCTCCCATGACTTCTATTCACTATTATCATTTCTCTCATTATCATTACTGCAAGGAAGATGCTGTGATATTTTCAGGAAGGCCTTGTTATTTTTTCCCCAGCTGCCAAAGGCCTTCACCTTATTTCATATAGGAATTCCTCAGTATTGGTTATGAGGGGTCCAGTTCCCTTGAACACTTTGGGGTCAAAATCTGGTTCAGACCCTAGTCCCATTATCTACCACCTGCATGTCTTTACACAACTCATTTAATGAACCCAAGTACCAACTTCCTCATCTGAGAGTGACTATAATAATAATACTGTGAGCTGGGCGTGGTGGCGCACGCTTGTAATCCCAGTACTTGGGAGTCGGAGACCGGAGGATACGGGTTCGCGGCCAGCCTCAGATACTTAGTGAGGCCCTCTGCAACTTTGTGAGACCCGGTTTCAAAATAAAGTATAAAAAAAAATAGAGCCGGGGATGTAGCTTGGAGGTAAAACACCCCTGGGTTCAATCCCTGGTACCGCAAAAAATAATAATAATATTAATACTGTGATACCATTATTTAAAAAGAAATGTACCTTTGGTCTTTGTCTCTGGTTCCTAGCACAGATATCCTAAAATCCTTGGAATTTCCAAAGTGATAGGGGTGAGGGGAACATTTTGTTGTTGTTATTCATAATATACCCCTTTCAACCATACCTGTATTTATGCTAACAAAGTGACTCTTGGTGGAACCCAAGAAAGCTCTAAGATGAGGCTGGTTATCAGAGGAATCAAACAGGTGATTGGAGGGTTGGAACCTTCAGCCCTACCCTCAACCTGCAGTAAGGGAAGATGGGCTGGAGATTGAGTTAATCACCAATGGTCAATGACTTAATCAATCATATCTGTTTGATAGAGCCTCCATGACTTAATCAATCATATCTGTTTGATGGAGCCTCCATGCAACCTCTAAATGACAGAATTTGGAGAACTTCTGGTTTGGAAAACATACTGAGGCACTGGGAGAGATGTGCATCTGCAGAGGTGTGGAAGCTCCTTCATACCTTCCCCCATATCTCTTCATATGCATTCCATCCATTTGGCTCTTCTTGAGTTACATCCTTTAGAATAAATTGGTAAATGTAAAAAAAAAAAAGTATTTTCCTGAGTTCTATGAGGCATTCTAGCAAATTATAGAACTACGGGAAGGGGGCATGGGATATCCTCCCACCCCCAGCTATATAGTCAGAGGTCAGTCAGAGGAACAGATGGTCCAGGATTGCAATTGGTGTCTAAAGTGGGTCTGTCTTGTGAAGTCCTTTGGGGTCTGCAGCTAACTCTGTGTAGTTAGTGTCAGAGTTGAGTTGAATTGAATTTTTGGACACTCAGTTGGTGACTGAAGAGTTGGAGAATTGGTTGTTGGTGTGGAAAAAAAGACCCCACACATTCGGTATCGGAAGTGTTGTGAATAGAAACAGATCATCACAGCAGAGGTACCTATATCAAAGGTTTGTCATAAAAAAGTGAGTAAAATAATACAGTGCCTGCCTGACACATAGCAAGACCTGTAGATTAGCTATTCTTATTTATTATCGTTTGCTTCTCTGGAGTCTCTGGGTCAGTCACTTTGAGCCCCCTCTACCCACACAGTGATAACACTACCTCTCATTACACGGCATTAGGTGTGAGGTGGTCAAAGCAGAATGAGCAAACGTTAGCCAGGAAGAAGGAAGCAAAAAGAAACACTAGGATATGAAAGAACAAATGAAGGTGGACAGAAGAACAAGGTAGAGGAGTGATTGAAGATAAAATCATTGCTTATAATCTCTGTGATAAACTAATCTCCATTCCCTCTCTTCACCTGCCCCAGGGTGAGAAAAATGTGTGTCCCTGGGTAGATTGTGAGGGAAATAAAAGGTGAGAACATCCTTCTCATGACTTGTTGCTAACTGGCTCCCTACTCATCCCCAATCTCCTCAATGACCCAGCCTGTGATTTAGGTTCCTAGAGGTCAGGAAGGAACCCCAATCACCTCCTATTAATGTTAAATGAGCCTGTAAGTGCACTTTGGGCAGCAAATCAAAACCACTGTTAGCAGCTCCTCCAACCCAGGAGGCTTCTGTCTTTTAAAGGACCAGCTGCCCTTTCATGAAAGACCATTTTTTCTATGAATAATACATATACTACTAGGGAAGAATATACATCCCCATTAAGCAACATCAATTCTCAACACACTAGATATAATCTCTTATACTGCTATAATTAAAAATTAAACAAGAAGTATTACGTTGAAGAAACTCCAAAGCTGATTTTTATGTACTCCCTTTTTTTCCTCTGAAAACATCATTCTTACCATTTTTTAACTATAATTATATTCCAGAGAAAAAAGCATATGAAAAAATATAAATCAACTTATAATCTTTCTTTAAAGTCCTAGCTTATATTTTATGATCTTTACAGTCTGTTAAAAAAATTAAGGTCTATAATTTTCTACAATGAACCTATACTATCTTCCATTTTTGTGTGTGTTTTAAAAAGGGAAATCATATAAATATCATGCGTTTTTTTAGACACAAGAGACTTTCATGGACTGTGAGGGTTTCAGTTAACCTGTTTCTTATCAGAAATCCCGACATGTAGCTAGTACTTAATGGATTTTTTTTAATGAACAAACATTAATATTAATAATAAAAACTAAAAAGATATTTGAAGTCTGGAAAATTCAACATTTCGCCAATATCACTGTGTAGGAGATTTTCCCCTCCTGTGCTCCACTTCCCCTTGGCTAAATAAAGACCAATCTCAAGGAAAGTACCACCAAGTAGTATGGGGGAACATGCCATCTAAGTTTACTTGGGAGGAACATTCTCATTTCGTTTATTTAAGAAGGTTCATGGAAGAGGTCATGTCATTGAACTCAGAGAAGTGTGAGCATCTATCTTCATGAGCTATGAAAGTAAGAAAAAGTTGTATATTTCAATAAAAGGAAAATTTGTTTATGGGCATTTTAATCGACATATCCGAACTGCTTAAAGTTCAACCCAAAAGATGTGTGTATGTGTGTGTGTGTGTGTGTGTCTGTGTCTGTGTATGGTACTGGGGATTGAACCCAGGGGCATTCTACCTCTAAGCTACACCCCCAGCCCTATTTTATGTTTTATTTTAAAACAGTATCTAACTAAGTTCCAGAGGGCCTTACTAAGTTGCTGAAGCTGTCCTTGAACCTGCAATCTTCCTGTCTCAGCCTCCCAACTACTGGGATTACAGTCATGCACCATCATGCCTTGCTCAAAACAAAAGATTTCTAAAGCAGGGTAGATACACAGCATGGAACCCAATCCCTGCTTTTTAAATTTGTGGACACTGAAATGAACTGATCATTCCAAGGATACAAAACTAGTACTTGACAGACAAGATGTGTTCCTAGGCACCTAATTCTAATTCTGACACATGTTTTACTGCACTGCACTCTACCATGAACTCCTTAGTACTTTAAGGACAGATAATAAAAATTAGTTGAGGCAGATGATGATGATAATGAAATTTCACTGTACTGGAAACAGAGAAATGAGGTCAGTTAGCTGGCATTTGGTGATGCTTTTGTTAAGGTAGAATGTCTATTCTTTTCTCTCTCTCTCTCTCTGCATTTAAAGAAAAAAACTCCATGTACTTTGTTTTTAAAAAAGCCTTAGGCAACTAAATATCATTCATTAAAACATTTAAGACAAGTGACAGCTCTTAGTAATACATTTCTAGAACAGAACAAGCAGGATAAAGATAGCTTAGAAACTGCATACACATAGAATTTTTCCACGAACACCCGAATCCCCTACTGGCCAATTTTTAAAAGTGGGCCTTTATTGTACCATAAAAATGAACAAGCTGAGGTTTTGACATCCAGAGAAAGGTTGGTTCGTCCATAGAAAATGCTTCGCCTACAGGAGTCTAGGGGCAGAGAGAAATCATTACCATTGCGTAAGGATTGCTAACTACTGGGATACTGAAACTCTTATTTGTGACTGACATACAAGGTACATCTTAGAAATAATTCCATTTCTAACTATTATTTGGTTACTGGTGGGAATGTAGTCTTGGAGCCCTTTCTTTCTTTCTTTTTTTTTTTTTTTGGCACTGGGCATGAAACCAAGGGGTATTCTACCACCAAGCGACATCCCCAGCCCTTTTTATTTTTTATTTTGAAGCAGGGTCTCGCTGAATTGCTGAGGCTGGCCTCAAACCTGCAATCCTCCTGTCTTAGCCTCCCAAGTACTGGGATTACAGTCCTGTGCCACCACACCCAGCTCTTGGAGTCCTTTAATAATGTTACTGCTAATATGTCCTTCTCCTTTAGAAATCTGAAGACCTAACTTTGGAGAACTATTCTGCAGTAGCTATGAAAGCTGAACATCTGCACCCATATAAGCCATAAATTCTAATCCTTGGTATATTTCTAATTAAAATGAATTTATATGTGACTCAAAAGACATGCAAAAGGTTGTTCATAGCAGTCCTATTCAAAATAGCCCCAAACTGAAACTACCCAAATGGTCAAGAGCAGGATGCATAAGTACATTGTGATATAGTTAGTTACACAACGGAATACTATTTTGCATTGAAAATGAACGACCTAACAGCTACTCTCAATAATGAACAAATTTTCATGGAAGCCACAAAGTAAACGAAGTCACACCCATAGAAAGTTTGCATTTATAACATTGTATAATTCCTTTATGTAAAATTATAAAACAACCAGTTTTATCTATGGCATTAAGGTCAAATTTCTGGTTCTACTGGGGTTGGGGGTGCCTGGAAGGAGAACAGGGATGATTTGTGGAGAGGGACATTTTTTGTTTGTTTGTTTCTTGATCAGGGTCCTGGTTACACAACCTGCTATCTTTATTAAAATCTACTGGCTTAGCTGAGCATGGTGGCACATGCCTGTAATCCCAATACTCAGGAGGTTGAAACAGGAAGATAGCAGATTCAAGGCCAGCCTCAGCAATTTAATGAAACCCTTAGCAACTTAGCAAGACCCTGTTTCAAAAAAAAGTGGGGGGAGAGCTGGAGTGTAGCTTGGAGTTAGAATGCCCCTGGGTTCAGTCCCCAGTACCAAAAATAAAAAACCTGTTGGCTTGTGATGTGCTTTCTATAAATGTCTGTATATGCTGTTTTTAAAATGTGAAGCCCTAAAAATTGTCTTATAAAAACATGGTAGGAGCCGGGCGTGGTGGCGCACGTTTGTAATCCCAGTACCTGGGAGGCAGAGACTGGAGGATCCGGGTTCGCGGCCAGCCTCAGCTATTTAGTGAGGCCCTCTGCAACTTCGTGAGACCCAGTTTCAAAATAAAGGATAAAAAATAGGGCCGGGGGTGTAGCTCGGAGGTAGAACGCCCCTGGGTTCAATTCCCAGTACCGCAAAAAAAAAAAAAAACCCATGGTAGGGAGAGTGACAAATTAGTAGAAGAGATGTCTCATCAATAAGGTAAAGAAGGATTACACCTACAGGCAGTCTTTCCTTCCCTGCCCCAGTCTTCCTTCATCATTGATTATGAAACTGGTCGCTGGCCTGCAAATGAGGAACACAAACGTATAAATGTCACATTCTTATGCAGGAACCTAGGTGCTCACTCCCTTGTGCCCCAAGGCAAGATTGGGTCTCAGTTTTTATATACTAAAAATGGACCTATTAGGATAATGAGTGAGCTCATGTCTGTCACTTTCAAATTGATTGCTCGCAGTGTGCAGGATCTGAAATGGGACCCAGTAATTATAAGGAGCAATCAGACACATTCAGGCCCATACATCATTTTCGGACATGGACTAATTGGGTATTTGTCCTTTGTGCTCCATCTGTAAGGTCCACTGAGAGAACACAGAAGTTTGTCCTCGAGGTTCAATAAAGGGAGGAAAGAAGGGGAATAAACTTTTAAAGCATCGATTGTGAGCTAATGTAGAGTTAAACATTTATATAATCTTCACAGTTGCTTCCCAAGGTAGGTACCACTGGCCTCATTTTACAGAGCATGCACTCTGCGAGAGGATGAAACCTTTGCAAGTTAGACCTCTAGTAAATGAGGGAAGAAGGGTTGAAATGAGGGACCATCGGAGTCATCAGGCTCTGCCGATGCTGTCACGAGCCTTCCTGCTAAGGTCAGTGGCCTTTGCCGAAATGTCTGCATTCTCCAGAAAGGGTTCTTCTCCACTTCGCTTTTATCCTAATTTCAGAGAGTATTCCAAGTGCAATAAAAACCACAAATAATTGCTTACCTGAAAAAAAGTCTCAAAGAGCTAAATAGCTGGGGTAGGGGAAGTACATAGTTTTATAATAATCGTCACCACTGGGTGGGATCACTTTTTCAATCCAGCTCATTATTTTCCCAAAAAACAGGTTGCAAAAGGTTAGGCATCCACCTTCAATGTGTCTAATTTCTCTTACAACGAATTAACAATCATTCTCAACATGATAGAACTGGCCAACGTCCAAAGAGGAAAAAACTAATGGCGCCAACCCAAACGACTTCAAAGAAACCACAGACCAGGTATGTTGTTCTGAGTTATCGGAACTCATACTGGGAGCAGACCTCCCCAGAAAGCCATTCTCTGACCATAATGGCTGCTTCTATGGCCTGGACTACACATCGGACTCTCCATGCCTCAGTTTTTCCATACTACAAAAGGATGATAATACCCACCTGCCCTCAGTCTGTGTTAGAAGAATTGGTGAATGTCTTCAGAAAGCTGTGATGCTGAGAAGCACCACGGAAGCGCTGAGTTCCATGTGACCATTAGTGGAGGGAGCCCAGAGCAGCACAAATGGGTGTTGGTCTTCTACAGACCTCACACATTCACAGCTCCCAAGAGAAGGTTTGGGAACAACTTCCTGACTCATAATGAGATGCAAAGTCAAACAGATGATGTGAAGTTATATTTGGGGACTGAATGGATCTAGAATCCAGAAAAAAAATCTCAGCATGAGATTTGCCATTCTAGAGAAGATCTATAGTCAGCCTTACCCTTGCATACAGAGTAATAGGATGGATATATGCCCTTTGGACCGTGGCAGGGTTCACAGCATTGAAGCACTGGGAGGATTGACTGAAAGCACACTGGGGAGTGCAGCCACAGCCTCCCTGACTTAAAACTGGATTTCACATGAGAGCAAAGAAGCTACACTGTGCTACAGAGACGGGGCAGCAGATACTCAATGATTACACACATATAGAAAAACAGTGGATGAATCAAACTTAATAGCTGGCACACGATCAGATGACTCTCCACTCTAAGGCTTCCACTGGGTGCCAAGCAGAAGGGAATAATAGGAACAAACTCCTCGACCCCAACTTTGGTCGTTTTACATGTTCCTCACATAATCCTCAAACCATTCCCTGGAAAGTGGGTATTATCATTTTTTAAAGAAACGAGGGTCAAAGTCACAAAGAAACTTGCCTAAGACAGTAAGAGACAAAGCCATCATGAAAATATAGGTCTGGCTGACCCAAGAGCCTTTGTTCATTAAACTGGGTACTCTTGTCTCTCATCAGTTATGCACAGTGCCTACTGGCTCTGAGCAGATCCCTAAGCCAATTCAGTAAAAAATCCAAATCCTGGTGCTGCTTTGGAGGTAGAGGGTGTAGCCCAGAGTACAATGACTCAATGCCAAGCATTTGTGGGGGGGCCTACTACGGACCGGGCTTGTGCTAGGTATGGCTGATACAGAGAAACAATACCCTCTTCCTTACCCTGGGTGTTGCCCACTAACATGGTAATGAGCATGACGTGGTGGCCCGACTAGGCAAGTCCTCTATAGCATTTACCTTAACCACAGTTGGTCAGATATTTAAACAACCACTGAGGTCATGGTCCATTGAAAGCCATTCTCAGCAAACAGGAGCCCCTCGGTAAATAGAACACATTCTTTAGTCTGAGTTTTGACCGTTTCTTATTAATCTCTTGAGGATTATGATTTTTTTAAAAAGATGCATATCCCTTTACTTTTAATTATGGCCCCATGGCAGGTTTGCTTTAAAAAAAAAACTAGTAAACTTACTGCAGAAAAAAGGTAAATCCCTTTAATAATGTCTTCCTAATGCTACTAGGACAAAGGCATGTGTTATTGGACCACGCATGTTCAGGTTGTGATGCAGAAGTCAATAAGGAGGAGCTTGAGTAATATGACATCTATTAATATTCTCCACATATGTTCACCAAACAGTGTCTCAGCATCGATAAATGATTTCAATAATTAAAAAGTCTGATTTTCCCAGTTTAACTGTTTCCTGCTGATGGACCGCCAGACGCTATACACACAGCCTTTCATTCCCAGCTGAAGCAACTGTCACAGAGTGGAACAAATGTTAGTCCAAAAAGAGGTGCTTGTCTCAGCTCTGACGCTCCTTGTAAGTGACCTTGAGGTCTAGACCCCTCCTTTTTCATCTGCAAGATGAAAAGATTTAGACGAGATGATGCCCATGTCTTCCCCAGCTTTACAACTGTGAAATCATGCTCCTCTGGGCATTATCTTTATCCCTCCTTGATCACCACCACCTTCCGTCAAGTAGCATTTCGAAATGAGTTTCCTTTTTCACAAATGGCATTCCTGCACAACTGCTTAGCCTGGCTCCCAGAGTTAATCGACAAAATGGAGAGTCGCCGGTTAGGGGGTCCAGTGGCGGCTCTCTCTGCAATTCGCTGTTTGCCCTTGAACAGTGAGTCGCTTGGGAACGCCAGGCCCATCATTTCCTCACTGATGGGGGATTATGTGACAACACTCAGCTACCACAAGAGAGCCAGAAAGGATTAAATAATATGCTTGTGCAGGATTTAGCCAATACTTGATATAACACTGGATACTCAGTAATAATTACCTGGGAGTCTCACAGAACTCACCAGAAATACCTTCCAGATTCAAGGGCAAATGGTTCCTTAAGAGGGTTTAGCTCCTTTTCACTCCCAAAGGAGAACTGTGCCCCAAATCGAGAGTCTTGATATGCTACTGAAAACACGGCTTCCCTGCACCCTAATAGTGTCTTCTTTCTCCCCTTGGTTATTAAACATTCAGGAGCATTTTGTGTTCTATAACCCAAAATCTTTTTCCCATATCCTGTTCAGACAGATGCTTACTATGCTGGGGAAACATCCTGTGTGTATTTCAACACTATTTAGACACACACACACACACACACACACACACAACACACACACCACCAAAGTACCTTGGCCATCCCATTGTTAACTATATTCTCACCAAGCTGGAAGAGACAACACAGCTTTGTGGAATGAAAACCTTATATTTGTGCAGGAAATAAACCTTGATCCGTTGGTAATAATAATTACCGTGATTGAAAAAGCGGCACATTCTAGCATTGATCATTTTCACTCATCAGTCCCTTTATTTGTTAAGACGACCCCCATGAGGTTGTCCGTGTCCATCTCAGTGCATACGGAGCAAGCAGCACAGAGAGGTAAAGAACTTCCGAGGCCACGTTTCCAGAATTGGTGCACACCAGATTTGAACCAGGCAGTCTCATTTAGAGTCAGTACCCCCATCCTTATGCTATTCTTCACAGAAGGTGTGATGATCTGAATGGATATGTGGAGAGAACGGGCCATATTGTCAGCACTCCATAAATAGGATTTTTTATATTATTTAGGTTAAAATAGCTATCTCCTTCAGTGTTGCTGCCCTCCCCACTTGATTATGACACAAATCCATTCATTATATTCCTCTTTTCTTCCTTAGCTTCCAATCTTCGTAACTCCAGCGGCCTCGCCACTGCCTCAGCCTATGAACACAATGGCCAGCAGCCTCCAGGACCATCGCCAGGCCAATCTCTCTGATATCCTGATTTCTAACTTCCCTAGGTCCTGGCTGTCAGAGTTCTGCTGCAGCTGACTGATATAAAGTTTAGGGGAACAAGACCCTCCCTTGTCCCTGTACTTTTCCCACTGTTTATTTGCTTGTTTTGTGGTACTAGGGCTTGAACCCAGAGGCCTTCTACCTCTGAGCTATACCCCAACCCTATTTTATTTATTTATTTATTTATTTATTTGTTTGTTTATTTATTTATTGGTGGTACTGGGGATTGAACCTAGGGGCATTCTACCTCTGAGCTCCACCCCAGCCCTATTTTTTAATCTTTATTTTGAAACAGGGTCTCACTAAGTTGCAGAGGACCTCACTAAGTTTCTGAGGCTGGCTGCGAACCTGCAGTACTCCCATCTCAGCCTCTTAAGTACTGGAATTACAGGTGTGTGCCACCACACCCAACTATTTTCTCATTGTTTATAGAGGCTTAATCATCTGATAAACCTTTCCCCTTTTTTAAGCATAGTTCATAAGTTTTCCTGGAATCCTGTTGAACAATAAGGACAAGGATGTGTTAAGATACCCACATGTTTTAGTCTGTGATACCTTGCCCCAGTAAAGGGAAGTTTCTTCTAAGAATATTGGCTCCTGAATTCCTGCAATTCACTGATTCAATGGTCAAAACATCAGCAACATATTTGGCTCAGTTTGGCGTCAAGCTAAACGGTGTTCAAACAAATGACAGCAAAGCGAAGCAGATAGCAGGACTTACAAGACACCGTTCCCAGAAGATAATCATGGTAATTTGCTGTCATCGTTCCTTCACAAGTCCAGGGAGGGAGCAGCGTGAAATCGCATATAAAATGCAAAAGTGTTGAGGCTTGGAGAAGTACATGGTACCCAGAATCCTGGGAACTAGAGGCAAAGCCAAGAAATAATTAAGTAGCAGATGGCAGGCCATGCGACACAGAGGTGGGCCCTCCCACCACCTCACCTATCTAATTTGGGACAGCTGGCAGTTTATCTAATGACCATTTTCAAGTGGTCTGGGACCTTGCTCTTCAAGTTCACTCCATGGAGCAGTTCCATGGCCATCACTTGAGAACATGTTAGAAATGAAGAGTTTCCCCCAGACCTGCCGAATCCAAACTGGCGTTAGAAATTGGTTATTCCTGTGAACATTACGTATTGGGAGTTTCTGATAGAGGGGTCCATGCTCAAGTAAAGATTGGTAGCCCTGACCTAGAGATAAAATAGACCTCTTTTTAAAATTCAAATGGGAGCCGGGCGTGGTGGCACACACTTGTAATCCCAGTACTTTGGGAGGCAGAGACCGGAGGATCCGGGTTCGCGGCCAACCTCAGCACGCGATCTCTCTCTCCCTCTCTCTCTCTCTCTCCTCTCTCTTTCTCTCTCTCTCTCTCTCTCTCTCTCTCTCTACCTAGTGAGGCCCTCCGCAACTTCGTGAGACCCGGTTTCAAAAATAAAGCATAAAAAAATAGGGCCAGGGGTGTAGCGCAGAGGTAGAACGCCCCTCCGTTCAATCCCCGGTACCGCAAAAAAAAAAAAATTCAAATGGAAAAGTAAGTGCATATGTTAATATAAAACCAAAATAAGAAAAAGAAAAATATTAAAGAAATTGTACTCAGAATAAATGTGGTGACACTAAAGTAGAAATGGCAAGAGATCTATGTGGAAGTTCAGGAATATTCTGTTTTCTGCTCCAAACCCAACATCCACATTTCTTTTTCTTCTTGCCTGCTGCCCAGGGAGGCTGACTGGGATGGAATTCTGCATGAGTCCACTGGCATCTCACTTCTGACTGGGTTCAGGGAGCCGAGAGATGGAAGAGTAAGGTTCCCGATGGTCTGGCCTCAGGCTGGCTGTGCTCCACAGCTCCCTCCAAGTATTCCTCCCTGTTTCTAGGTTCCAGTCACTGCCCCTTTCTTCCCCCTTCAGGCCTAAGGCTGGCCCCAGAACCTCCTGTTACCAGCCCTGGCACACTGTGCTATTCCTTCCTGTGTCTTTTTAATATTCCCTCAATAAGCTCTCTTTGTAATACTTCATTGGAGTATATCACCTGTTTTCTGTTGGGACCCTGACTGATGGATTTAGACAAAACTGTTCACTCAGAGGAAGAAAGTGTCTGTCAACAGATGAATGGATTATGAAACTGTAGTATAGACACACAATGGAATTTTACTCAGCCATAAAGAAGAAAAAAGTTATGACATTTGCAGGAAAATGGATGGAACTAAAAAAATATTATGCCAAGTGAGATTAGCCAGTCTCAGAAAGTGAAGGGCTGTATGTTTTCTCTCATGTGCGGAAGCTAGAGAGAAATTTGGAACAAAATTCAGATAAATGAGGAGGCATACCAGTAGAACAGTGGAAGGGGATTGAGGGAGGGAGGAGGAGGGAGGAGGACCCTTGATGAAGGAAACAGTTCAAATGAAGCTATGTACATATACAAAATTATCAACACCAAACTCAATAACATGCAAAGGGAGGAGGCAGGGAGTGGGGTGGGACTCAGAAACACACCAAGTGCTATCACTATGAACTTCATTATGATGTATAATTACAATGTACCAATAAAATTATTAAAAAAAGAAAGAAAAGAGAATGGAAAACAAACAATAATCTATTCTTATGGTTTGTGTTTAGAATGTCCCCCTAGACCTCGCAAAGGCAGGCAGCCATATTGGAGGCGGGGCTTGGTTGCTGAGGAGGGGTCTCGGGGGTGTGGCCTTGGGGATTATATATGGTCCCTCTTCCCCTTGCTCTCTCTTAGTGCTCCCTGTGCCATACCCTGAGCTCTGCAGACTCTATGTGTCCTAACATAGTCTGAACCCTGCAAATCTCCAGAACTGTGAGCAAATAAATCTTCCTTCCTCCAAATTGTGGTGGTCAGGCGTTTTGGTTTACAGCAGGGAGAGTGCTGACTGAAACACATATCACTGGGGAAGGGACTTAAAAGAATGATCCAGAAAAAAAAGATTTGCAGTCAATTTGAAAAGGGCTGATGCTCCACCACACAATAAAATTAAAATATGTTGGACATTAAGTTCCCCCTTTATTGGTTATGGAATTCTAATTCTCAAAATGGGGATTCCATTGCATTTCAATTCAGACTCTCCCATCTATCCGTAGCATAGAGTATGCTATGTGTTTCTTTTAATAGCAATATTCCTGGAGATCCTCATCTGGCTGGCCTCTATGAAACAGCCTTAGAAAATACGACGTCTCCTGAAAATGTTTCCTCTCCTTCTCTTCTTCCGCAAGTTACAAAGTTGATTAAATGAGTCTCTGGTTTTCCTGTAAGACCCATCCTTTCATAGTCATAAGCTTGTTCAGTTCTGTCTTCTTTTTGCAGAGCATGACTCCTATTTTCCAGAAACTTCCAGAATTAGATCTGATCACATTTCTTTTTGACTCCCTCAAGAATGTCAAAGGTGAGCACCCACTGTCATACCTATAAAGCATAAAATGTCTCCCACCAGTTCCTCCATCTAGAATTTTATTTCCAGCAACCACTTCTTAGCTAATTCCACATTACCTAGCATTTAAGGCCCTTAAGAAAGTCCTACCTTCATTGTAAAGTCTTCCTGGCAACCTTAAAACAAAAAAATGTCTCCATTATCCAGTTTGTTTGGAGCTTTCCTGCTTCTAAGTCAGGCCCCAGGGGATTTCTGGTAAGCAGGGTTCGCATGGAACCATATATGGATATACAGGGCAAGAAGATTCAAGTATGATTTCTAGTTTCCTGGCATGAAAGTGGAGGTGAAAGGGAGTGTTATCTATTTTTTAATGAATTTATTTTTTGTCTTTCATGTCTCCTTTATCCCATAACAATCCCTCTCTCCTTCCTTGTCTTTTTTCTTTTCTTTTCATTTCCTTCTTTCTTTTTCTTTCTCTTTTTTTGGTGCCTGGGATTGAACTCAGGGGCATTCTAACTCCTAGCTACACCCCAGCTCCATTTTATTTTTTATTTGGAAACAGGGTCTCGCTAAGTTGCTGAGAGCCTCGCTAATTTGCTGAGGCTGGCTTCTAACTTGTGGTCTTCCTGTCTCAGCCTCCTGAGTACTGGCATTACATACACCACCACACCTGGCTTCTCCATTTAGTCTTGCCTTTGAGTTTTCAGAGAAATTCTATCCTTAGTTCTATAGCACACTCCAGGTTCTGGATTTGTTAAATTGCTTTCTGTGGAGTCTTTTAGCATGGTCCCTGACTGTCTTTTCTTTTAATGGTGGCAGAATAACACATAACATAAAATTTGCCACCCAAGTCATAGTTGAGTGTAGAGTTCAGTGGCATTGAGGACATTGAGTGCTAGAACTTTATTTCATTTTCCCAAATTGAAACTCTGCATCAATTAAACACCAATTCTTCCCCAACCCCTAGCAACCAACATTCTACCTTTTGCCTGTATGTATTGGACTATGCTAGATATCTCCTATAAATGGAATTATATAGTATTTACCCTTCTATGCCTGGCTTACTTTACTTAACATCATGTCTCCCAGGCTTATCCACATTGTAGTGTTCGTCAAAAGCTCCTTTTTTAAAAGATTGAATACTATTCCACTGTATGTATGTACTATATTCTGTTCATCCATTCATCTGAAGATGGACACTTGGGTTGCTTCCACCCCTGGCAATTGTGAATAATGGGTGGAATAATTTAATTGAGGTGGAGAAAACAGAAGGGAATGTTCTGGAAGGCAAAGGGAGAAATGGTAAAACCAGCTTAGGACCTGTCCGGTTTCTGTGTGATATACTGCTGTCATCTGGGTATCATCTGAGTGTCTCTAGAAGGGCCATATATAAAGGCTTGGTCCCCAGCGGGGTGATACTGGGAGGTAGTAGAAGCTTTGGGAGGCGGGGCCTTGTGGGAGGTCTTTAGGTGATTGGAGGCATGCCCCCAAAGGGGGCCCTAGAAGATCCTCTATCCACTTCTGGCTTGAGCTGTGAGCACTTGCCCCTACACATGTTCCCACTGATGTGTTGCCATCCTCCACCCTTAACCAGAACTGAGCTGACGTGGGCACCATGTCTTTGAACCTCCCAACTCGTGAGCTAAATGAGCCTTTTCTTTTTATAAGGTAGTTGCCTTAGGTATTTTGTTGTAGTAATGTGCAGCTGACTAATATGTATATAAATGCTCTTATTTACTATACAAATGTAAGGTTCCCAAACTCAGAAAAACATCTAGACTTGAAGTACAGATTCAGCAGCTGTGGGCATTTAGATGGCAACAGAAACTAGAGAGTGGATGAGACCAACTGGGGAAACCAGGCAGAATAAAAAGCAGGGGCCTTGGGTCGAGTCCTGGAGAACTCCAATTT
The DNA here is from genome assembly GCA_004027185.1 of Glis glis. NCBI lineage: Eukaryota > Metazoa > Chordata > Mammalia > Rodentia > Gliridae > Glis > Glis glis. The sequence continues at coordinate 45,678 of PVJS01007294.1, forward strand.
TGTGGTTAGGTAGAGAAAAATGAGGTGGAAAAGAAAACAGAACGACATACAGAAAAATAGAATTAAGTTCAACACAGTATAGAGCTATTTCCAAAGAACACCTGGAAAAGATAAAGGAAAAAAAGAGGTCTATATATGTACTCAAATGTCAGGCCTCATCTGTTTGGTAAATCTAAGATTGAGAATAGATATACCTGAAATCCATTACATTATGAATATTGGTTTTTCAAATATGGTATGCCAAAATTAAAAGAATCTACTTGAAGCTTTCAGGAAATAGTATACTTAGGAAACTTATTTGCCCAAGAAATAGTGCAGGCACATAAATACTAGGAAGGTATTCATAAAGTCACTGATGCTGCATTTGTGACAAATTATTAGGAGATGTTTGAGTTACACCTGATAAAACTTTCAAAGTGGTTTTAAAGGAAAGAAATGACACTTTCCCACACACACAGTATCTGAAGAGACAGACAACTCTACGCCACATCGAATGTAGGGATGCCCTAGGATGGCATTTTTAAATTTTAGCCCTTGGTAGTATACTATTTATAAAATTAAGTGTTAAACAAGAAACACGGGACTCGGGTTAGATTTCAGGACAAGCTCTCTGTGACTAGAAGTTGTTAAAAATTGGAATGCTGATTGGAATCAAGAGACGATAGGATATCCTCCTCTAAGATAATGCCTCTCTGGCACTAAGTGTGAGTATGCCTGAAAATGAAGAATATGGGTTGGAAGACCTCTCACGGGCCTTTCCTTTCATACCTGTATATGACTCCACTGTTCCACCGCTTAGGAAAAGAGCTTTCATCTTCCCAACTTCCAACCTACGAGAACAGATAGTTGGACTTATTCCTCAAACTCTCTGATTTTCTACTTCCTTGAAAAGCTCGGCTGAGTCATCTTTCATTTTTAATTGTACTTTGTGTTATTTTCCTCTTATACTACTTATATCAATCACTCATTATTTGCTCTCCCTTCTGCATTCTTTCCCTCACTTATTTATCTATTGGTCAAACACATTAATACTTAATTCTTCCTCAGTGAAGCCTGGTCTTTGGGGATCTCAGAGTTGATGGGTTACCTATGAACTATACATGACATGTGAAAAAAATTACTCACAGGAATTTTACTAGGTCAGAATTTTACTGCTTTTGGCCAAAGGCTGTAACAAGACCTAGAGAGAAAGGGAACCTACAAAGACACCTTTAAAGTAAGTTGTAAAGATTATGGGAGGACTAAGTTAGAATGAGCTCCTAAGTGGAAAAATGAATAATATTTCAAAGTTAATTTCTTAAAACAAGTCCTAAGACCTATATCTCACTGTTTTGGCTGGAGTGTCTAACATAACATTAGCTCGGGTTCTGAAGTGGCCAATGAGTGAAAGATGAACAGATATTATGCGATATACATATGTCCCTGACAAAACTGACTTTCTGGTGCTGTTCTTGACTAAATATTACTTTAATAATTGCAAGAAATGGTTGGAGTTATTTCTAGACACAAACGGGGAAGAAATAAATATGTTGGTACCTCCTACTATGTGCAAGGTTCTACCTTTAGGTTGAACAAATATACACTTAATCTTCACAATGACCCTGTGAAAGAGGGATTGATCCACTATATTTTCTAGATAAGATAGGCAGCTTCCCCCTGGCCACACATTAGCACAGGGCGGAGCCAGAGTGTGGATCCACGATTGTTTAAGCTCACAGCCTAGGCGGCTGATGCTCAGTTCACTTTCGAGAAAAGAAATGTGAAAGGTCCAACTGCAGGTTTACCTCTATTGCAGGCTCAGCCGACCAAGAAATAAGTCAGTATCTTCCCTTTAATTATGAAGTAGACATGATTTTTAGAAAATTGCCTTGAAAGCCTGGCTGAGTTTAAGAGAGGTGAGATCGATCAAGCAAAGTGAAATTCTATGTAACCCTCCCATAATTCTTGAAAACACTGGTTTCTATAAAGCTGGCCTATTGGGGACATGGGACAGGGTATTTTATTCAAAGGTCCTTTGACAAAAAGAGTTGATGACAGAGAAACTAAACTTTGTTAAGCTCCTCTCTTTTGCTGGGCACTTGCTCTCCGTTAACTCACTGAATTCTCACACCCACCCTGGTGTTAGGATATTACAATGGAGAAACTGAGTCTCAGAGATGTTAAAGCTTTTGATTGACATTACTAAGTGATGGAGCTAAGGCTTGAATCTAGGGCTAATTCCCAAGGCAGCGTCTGTTCCACAGTAATGCCAACTGAGAGGAGCAAAGCCGACGTCATCTAAGGCAGCACTTCTCAGTCTCGAGTGTGTGCCTGAATCACCTGGGATGCATGTCTGGCTCACCAGGTCTGGGTGGGGCCTTAGATTCTGCATTTCTAACAAGCTCCCAAGTGATGCTGAGACTGCCGGTTTGCAGACCCTGCAAGTGGGTTCCTGGACACGCACCATTCTGCTAGACGGCGCCAGTGGAATAATACTCCATCATTGCTCTAATTGATAGGACGGTCATATTCTGTAATATAGCTGCTAAGATGTAGGAAGTAGACACATGAAAGATGGGTCTGGGAATTTAGGTGTGCCATCTGTATCACCTCAAGCTCTCGTCTTTGGAATAACTGCAGGGCACAGGAAGGATTCTACAGACAGAATGAGCATCCCCCTTTTATAAGGTAGAAACTTGATTTGTCTCCTATTATCTTGGAAGGTGCATGGGTCCTTGAAGTGACTGCGATCCCATCCATCCTCCAGCCGCATCTGTAGGGGTCAGCAGCAGTCAGTAGGAATGAGCAGGGTGGCAACTCGGAAGGGTTTGGAGCAAAGGTGTTTTGCCGGCCTCTGCCATGTTCCAGTGCTCTGCTTTGCATTTCCCTCCTTTTTGTCCAGCTCCCGCTCTGGCTCCAAGGTTTCAGACAGCCTCCTTCTCAGAGCTGAATGGCAAGTGACCCTCCTCCGTGTCTGCAATCCGGCTTCAAAGCTGGCTTTGTGGGATATGTTGCTATTTCAGTGGAAACCAACTTCACAGCAAATTGCTCTGGTTACCATTGGGGTCACTTAGGTGTTTGCATAGTCTGCAGTAATTGCTTTATTTCAGCAGGAAAAAAAAATCCTTATTACCATGTTTTTGCAGCTGACAGTGGTTTTTGTGTAGAGTATCCTTCTACATGGAAGGGAGAGGGAATATGTTAATGGCACACCCGCCAGCTGTTTCCAGACTGCTCTCTTCTACCCACCAGGCCTCCTCTGAGCACTGGGCTGAGACCAGGATATGCACTGGGAGGGGACCCTGGAGCACCCTCTGCATTCAGCCCACCACACTGAACACAGGGGAAGGGGGAGCACCAGGTGACAACCAGATTGCAGTGATGACTCCAAAGCAGGTGCAGGTAATGAGGTCTGATGGGGGAAACCGCTTCAAATAAAGCGCTCTGTGCTTGATCAATATTGCCACAATGAGTGGATTTTGCTTCCTCCAAAATAGGCGTCTCTTTTTTTCTTCATCTCACATCCCTGGATGCCCTGGGGTTTGAGATGTTAGCTAGGAAGGGAGGTGGGGAAGGAAAGCACACAGTGCAGGCAACCCCCGATTCTAATAAAATGGCCACGCTACCTTTTATCTGCACATTTCATGCAGCTCAGAGAGTCCCGGGGCAACCCAGAATCCTTTTCTCCTTTCCTGATTTTGAGTCAATCTGTTATCATGCCCAGTGCTCTCCTCATTAATTTTTCCCCCACATCATCTCCTGCTCCTCCCTCTGCAATGACCTCTCTCCCCTGTGACTGGTTGTGAAGGCTTTCATTTTCTCTGTAAGGCATTCTTTGCAGAGCTAACTTTAACTAGCTGACCAATTCTTTTCTAACCCTGAACAAAGTACTCCAGGAAAAGACACTTAAGCAAACACGGAGCAGAGGGGCACCAGATCAGCAGCCCTCCCGACTCTCCAGCCTTCTCTGCAGGTGCTCAGCATCTTCCTGGTCTGGAAACAGCCTCTGTATCTCAAGGAGTCGGGGCTCAGAGCCACACGGGGCAGTCAATTCTCCATGGGAGACAGTGACTCCTAACCACAGTACTTCCTCAAAGAGGGCCATGAATACCTAAGGTTGTTCCAGCACCCACATAGCGGAAAAGAGCTTATTTATCCCCCCAGAGCCAAAAAAGATCACATATAACATCAAGACGTTCGAGGCTCGGTGGTTAAGGTCTTCCAGCAACTTGGAACCAGGGCCAGCTGGGCGGTGCATGTTTCTGTCCAAGTACTGCTGGTGCTGGCTGCTCTCATGGGAAACACATATGGCAAGTGGAGCTATGGAGACAGTGACCCCAATACTGTCACCCTTGACCTTGGACTAGTTTTCCTCTGCTACCATCTTGTTTCCTCGGGATGTGCAAGTGCCTGGGTAGCCTTGTTTGAATCTTTGATTTTTAACTCTGCCCCTTTCCAAAATACCTACTTGGTTTCCATCTACCTCTTTGTTTTTACCTATGATGCTCTCATTCAACTGCTTGCCCTGGTTCCAAAGCTCTGCCCACATTACCAGTTGTCTGTCCCCCTCCACCTTACTCTCCCAATTCTGGCCGCAAGCTTCATCTGCAGTCAATTCACTGCCGCCAGGAACAAATTATCTAGACAAGTCCCACCTAATCTCAATAAATAATGAGTGGGTAAGGAGTCTCCCACAGAAACCTAAGAGAAGGAGTTCAGTTAAAACATATAGGTATGTCTCTCCATAGCAGGGCATGAATGTGCTTGACTGGGGAAACTAAAATTGGCCATATAAATAATGGTAGTATTTAGATGAACTCAGAGGGGGACAGGCCCCCAAGGATCAATGTAAAGAAATGATGACTAAACGCAGTGAAGACACCTCTACCTACTTGAGTGAAATATCATTCGAGGCAAATGCGTGTGAGACAGAACCGGAGGGAGTATAGCTTACTGATTCGGAGTGCGCGCTCTGGAGACAGACCGCCTGGGTGGCTTCCTTGCTTTGCAATTATTAACTGGGTGGGCGTGGGCAAATTACTTAACTTTTTTGAGACTCCATTTCCTTATCTGTCAAATGAGGATAATAATAATACCTATCATAAGGCTGATGAACTGATTAAAAGAGAATAATGCATATAAAGTGCCTAGTTACCATAGTGCCTAATACATAATAATTTCTTAATAGGTATGCATTTAAAAACCCTTTGTTTTTAGTAGCAGAGCAGAATCCTGAATCATGTGGACAATGGACTTTATGTGACATGCGTAGCTCACATATAAATTTTTATTTTTTAATTATTTTTTATTTTGAGATAATTATAAATTCACATGCCGTCAAAGGAAGTAATAGAAAAATATATCATGTATTCTTTACCTAGTTTTCTCCAATGGTAACATCTTGCAAAACTCTAATACAATATTACAAGTAGGATGTAGACACTAATATAATCCACCCATCTTTTTTTTTCTGTGTGTGTGTGTGTGTGTGTGTGTGTGTGTGTGGTACTAAGGGTTGAACTCAGGGGCTTTCTTCCTCGAGGCTACACCCTCCAACCCTATTTTATATTTTGTTTTGAAAAAAGGTCTCTCTCTCCAGGTTTCTGAGAGTCTTGCTAAGTGGCTGAGGCTGGTCTCGAATCTGCAATCCTCCTGTCTCAACCTCCCAAGTACTGAGATTACAGGTGTGCGCCACCACCCCAAGCTAATTCACCCCAGGCTAATTCCCCAGTTTTTCTTACACTTATTTGTTTGTCTGTGTCTCACTGTGTGTGATCCTATGCAATTTTATCACATGCATAGTCTTGTGTACCCACCACGACCATCAAGATACACAACAGTTCCAATACCACAAATATACCTTTTTAGATTTTTTTTAATGTCTTGGTTTGGGAGGCCACAGTCAAAATGCTCTCTTTGCCTTCCTTCTGGTTCCTGGTGCATTTTACCAATGATGCCTGTGACTTTTTTCCTGAACAGGTCTTCATCCTCCAATGTATATGATTCAAAAGCACAATAGAATATTGGGCCATGAGGAGAAGCAGGGCCAGCCATGGGAGAAAGAGGAAGGGGTTGGAGATGAGGAGGAGGGGAAGTAGAAGGAGAGGGAGCAGGAGGAGGGAAGGAAGAGGAGGGGTGGAAGTGCAGGGGAGGGGCAGCCCCTCCCCATCCAGCTGCCAGGAGGAGCAGCACAGCCTACTTCACTCCAGGCTGTATCTGGTAGACAGGACAGTTCTGATCTGCTCTAGCCTAGAGTCTAAACAGAGCCAGTTCTGATCCATACTGCAGTTTGGTTATAAACACAGACCTCCAGGGGTTATAAAATTAGGCCCCTAATCCTATTCACAAAGAAAATTAAATTGAAAGACAGAATATGCATGCACTTTATACTGTTGTGATATTTAAGATCAGGTTTTAAATAATTTTCATTATTATGAAAATTATATATGCTCATTATATAAACTTGATAAGTACATAAAAATATAAAGAAAATAATAACCTATCATAATGCCATCACTATAGATAACTGCTGATAATACTTCTGGGGTATAATATTCTTTCTGGTCTTTTTCTATACAAATATGTCTACATATGCAACCTTTAATTTTACAAAAGCTGTATACTACATATAGATTGCAACCTGGATTTTGCCTTGAAATTTTTATTAGATTTTCTTCATGTTTTTGAGTATGGTTAATATCTGTGTATGATGATGTTCATGAAAGCCTTCTAGAAGACAAAGTAAAAGAGCCAATCGCCTTCCAAAGAGCCAATCGCCTTCCAAACGTATCTCAACATCGAGGATCCCTAACACTTTCATGAAACTTACACTCTAGAACTATCTGTGTTCTTACTCCCTCTGACCCATTTAGCCTCCCTTGGGATGGTAGCTATCACCTGGGCAGGTGGAGGGACAGGTACAGAGGGACTGGGCTTGGAGAGGGACCTCTCAGCCCTTTTACCATGCACAAAACTTGAGCCCGCCACAATGATAATGATTAGTCAGACTAAATATCATCTTTATGTTTGACACTATCACATTAAAGTTGTGCCCAGTTGTATTATTGCATGCATAAATAAAAGCACAGCTTTTATAATGTCCCTTTTTCTCAGAATCAAGCTACTTTTCCCCTATATTATAGAAACAACTGAGTTTATCGCTAAATCTTCACGTAACAGTTTCCTTCCCATTAGCTCACCAATATACTTCCCCTCATAAAAAAGAAAATGTCTTTCATCGACTACTATGATTTCCCTGGCGCTAACCTCCAGTCTGTCTTTTCTGCCTTCTCTGCCAAATTTCTTAAAGGAGCAATCTTCATTTGTGTTCTATTTTCACATCCAACATTTGGAATTTGCTGTCATGTCTTCTGCTCCCACCATTCCACTTAAATAACTAGGACTTCTTGACTGGGGCATAATATTCCTTCTGACCTTTCCCTATACAGATATATCTACATGTGCAACCTTTAATTTTACAAAACTTGTATCATACTATGCATAGCGATTGTAACCTGTCGCTCTTCTCAGTCTTCACCCTAACTGGATTCCGACTGGATTGAGTTCTGGTCCCATCCTCAATTAGAAAATTCATCCTTTGTCTTCTCTGACCCTTCGTGAGTTTAGCCTGGACTTTCCTACCATTTTTCAAGCTCTAGCATTCCCTACCCATTAACTGCAATCCTCCACCCTCCTGAGTCCTGCTCTCCATTTCTTCTTCCCAGGAGATCCAGGCCCCTCTGTGCGCTTGACTGATTACCTCGTCCTAATAAGTCCCATATCCTAAACTCCAGTCCTCATGTTCCACTGAGGCACAGGAGAGGGCTCTCCTCCCTAATTTTCCCTTTGAGTAAGCGTCCATGTGAATTTCTCAGATTCCACCTTTCCAAAAGCAAAGACCTCATCTCCCCCTCCTGGGCTCCTCCACTCTCGTGAATGGTCGTTGTTCTTGTAGAGTGTGCACCATGGTCGGTGGTGGTCCAGCCAGTCATTTTTAGACACACAGGGAACATATCGGACCAGTGGCCAAGTCCTCCAGCACTCTCTTCAGCCTCGCCTTTATCGTCCTCTTTGGTTCTTAGAGTCATTTCCCTTGTCTCTCTCTCGAGCTACTAGAATACTTTTTTACTTTGAATCTCCTGCCTAAAATCCTTCTTCTTTCCTAACTCTCACATCATCCGCAGAAATAAAATTTCTAAAGCCCTGTTAGCTGCCCATCCACCAGATATCTACTAGGATCTCCTGAGTGCCGGCCAGTGGGCTAAGCTCTTGGGATAGATGAGCAAACAAATCAGACAAAAAGCCTCGCCTAGTGGGATTTAAATTCTACTGACCACGTACAGACAACAAACTATAAACAAAATCACATCAGCTTCTTCCCCAAATATCTTGGGGGCTACCCATCACCCACCCCTCAAATCAAGTCCAAGTCCCTTAGCATGACATTCAAGATTCTCCAAAATCAAGGGCTGTTTCCGCTGGCCCATTGACCACTGGATGGTATCCCACCTTCTAGCCTTTGTTAGGTTGTTTTTTTAGCCTGGAATGCCCTTTGCCTTATACCTACCAAAATGACCATCGCCCTTTGAAGTTCTACATAACTGTTACTTCTTCTATAAAGCTTTCCTTTCCTGCAATCCCTGGACACCCATCAAAATGAATCATTTCTTCTCTGCCTGTTTACGACATGTTTATTTATCCTATCAATCACTTTACACTTAGAAAACGTGTTATGTGTAGGGCACAGTGCTGGGATATATATATATATATAGCAATTGCTTCGTTCTGCTTTGTATCATATTTATTTATACATTTCCACCCTCCCTTCCACAAACACAGTAAATTGTAAGATTCCTGAAAATAAGACTCATTCTTTTTCATATTTATATCCCCACCGCGATGCCTTCAACCTAGCTATTGGGTGAATGAAAAAGACTAAATACATATTAGTGGTAATATCTGTTGTGATATTGACAATCTGATTATTTAGTGAAGCATGGTAATAAAATAGTCTTTGCATGAAAGTACTCAATCAGTTGCAGTTATTTTCTTCTTTAAGGATGATGGGTGCTATTTTTCAATTATCACCAATTAATATGCACAGAGTGTTCACGGGATGACTGGTGTTGATCCTAGGGGACTCCGTGGAACAGTTCTGAGGTGGGCCTTGCTCTCCAGTGCTCTGAAAGAAGTAATTTATCTTTATATTTGTGGTGTCAGTATGCAAATTAATATGTCCCTAGGAGCACAAAGAAAGCAGCAAGTTAAAGACCACTACGGTAGTTCAGAACAGGTATGTCCCTCTTTAAAAAGTTATTGCATGCAAAGCCAATCTAATGGTCCAGATTTCTTAGGAAGAAAGTATTCTAATCCCTGAACAGAAGTCTTTTTTAAATGTTTAATTACAGCTTGTCTTTAAAAATCAGTCCTGACCACCCTATAGGCCCCCTAGCACTGGATTTGCTAAAATCCTATTTCCACGTAATGTTAGAAATGAGTTTGGCCCTCATTGCAGGTATATAGGTAAAAGCCCCACAAGGACTTGGGAAATGCTGTCAGCCTAAAGACTTGTGATCTGCATCCAGAACCTTCGACAGCTGAGGGAAGGGGCTGCAGAAAGGGCAGAACCTACTGGCAAGGGAATGGTCAGGAGCATGGCGGGAAACAGTTCATGATTGGGTTTCTTTTCTGCTTAATAGATGTTATTCTCATAGGATTCCCTTTCTCCTTATACTCTCCACCTGGAAAACTCCTACTCACTCCTTTTTGTCAGTTCTTGACTGTCATCTTGACTGGGAAGCCTTCCCAGCACCCTGCCAAAGTTAGCTACACCCTCCTCCGTGCTCGTGAAGCACCCCGCACACCAGCCCGTTGTGGCAGGCATCTCATGGAGCGGTGACCTTGTTTCTTTGGCTGTATTTCCTCAAACTCCACATGGGCAGTTCCTTCATCAGTATCAGGGACTATGTCTTATTCATCCCATACCCCCAGGACCTACAGAGTGCTGGTACCTAGCAGGTGCTCCACAATGCACCTAATGAATCCAAGTTTAATGTTAAGGAAGAAAAACAGGGTTCGTCACTGGATTCAGAGACTGCAACATACCTCCTTGTGTATATATTTAATGCTAACAATCCAGGAAACAAAACTGCTCCTGGAATGTTTTCTGGTTCAGCAGCACTAGCTCCAGAGTGGGCCGTCATTGCTGTGCAGGCTGCGAGTGGGTTGCCATGGTAACGAGGTTCTGGATGGAGGCTCTGGCTAAAGAGGCTTTCTCAACTCAAAAGAAGCTGTGGAAATGTAAAGGATATTTTGGTTTCCTCTCCTCCTCTCCTTCTTTCCTCCCAAACATCTCATCCTTTCCAGTAACTCGAAAGCTGAAATGAGCTGAGTTCCAGGAGCCATTTCTCTTAGGACTCCGTGCACTCTTGACACCCAGCACAGTGTGGATTTGCTTCTGGACCATTTAATGCCTCTGTGCTTCCTTTTCCTTTCCTCTTCCTGTGAGTATTACTCTTCCTTTCCTCTTTGCCTGGTTTCCAATATTACACAGAACTGCCCCTTCCTGATGACTGTGGACAAGCAGGAGCAGTCCCTCAGTCCTCTAAGAGCAGGGCAAGAAATAGGGCAGAATGGGAAGAATATGTTGCAAATACCCCTCCCTCCCCCACATTGAAGACAGGTGCCCTGTTGTATGGTCCACCCAAGGGTCAGGCTCAAAAGCTTGACAGAGATTCCAGGAAACAGCTTCCTCCTCATTCTTAGCAGTAATGTTTTGCTGATGTTTATTTGCTTCACTCTACCCACACAAAAAGGCAGCAGCATGACATCTGAGCTGGAAAATGGAGCAGCATGGAACTCCTATGTCAGATCTCATGGTCGAGAGGCCCTTAGAAGTGCATTTGGTCCATTGCTTGATCTTTAATAGAAGTACAGATGGTCCCCGACTTATGATAGTTCAACTTTTTTTTTTTTTTTTTTTGCGGTACCGGGGAT
>PVJS01007295.1:0-29829 GCA_004027185.1 Glis glis
CCTCTCTCTCTCTCTCTCTCTCTCTCTCTCTCTCTCTCTCCTTAGTGAGGCCCTCTGCAACTCCGTGAGACCCGGTTTCAAAATAAAGTATAAAAAATAGGGCCAGGGGCGTAGTGCAGAGGTAGAACACCCCTGCGTTCAATCCCCGGTACCGCAAAAATAAATAAATAAATAAAAAATAAGGAATAAAAAATAGGGTTGGAAGTGTAGCCCGGAGGTAGAATGCCCCTGGGTTCAATCCCCAGTACCGCAAAGCAAATAAATACATAAATAAATTAATAAATAAATAAATGCCAAGTGGATGCATTATTAACCAAGCCAGCGCTGATGAATGGAGCGACCCCTCCTGTGTAAACACCCACAGGACCCTCCTGAGTGTTCTGGACAGAGGGCCTCGGACTGTTCCCCACAGGGTGGGTTCTCCTTGGTTTCCACCACAGTCAGGAATTGTAGGGCGAGCTGCAACACCGCCGACATCAACAACATGACACCACCACCAACAAAACATCAACAACACCGACAAAAACAAGGCCGGGCGTGGTGGCGCACGCTTGTAATCCCAGTACTTTGGGAGGCAGAGACCAGAGGATCCAGGTTCGCGGCCAGCCTCAGCTCTCTCTCTCTCTCTCCCTGTCTCTCTCTCTCTCTCTACTTAGTGAGGCCCTCTGCAACTTCGTGAGACCCAGTTTCAAAATAAAGTATAAAAAATAGGGCCGGGGGTGTAGCGCAGAGGTAGAACACCCCTGGGTTCAATCCCCGGTACCGCAAAATAAATAAATAAATAAATAAAACTACCAAGAGCAATAAAAACACCACGGACACCATCATCAACAAGACCCACAATACCCATGATGCTACCACCGCACCGCCAGCACCACCAACCCAGAACACCACCAACTGAAACAGCCACTACTGCAGCTGAAGTGGGTTCCAAGTTCATGTCTCTCCCCTGAGATAAGAGCCAAAGTGGCCAAACCAGGGCTGTGCCCAGGGCTCCACAGTCATCAGATCCCCAGGCACCTCCCTGCACATGGCTTTCTGTCTCAAGGTCTCCTTGTGGCTCACAGGGCCAGAGCCCCAGCCATCACACTTCTGTTTCAAGAAGCAGGAAAGAAAAAACACTTTTCTCAGTTGGATCAACTACTTTTTTGCTGCTGTTGTTGTTACTGCAGATCAAACCCAGGGGCGTTCTTCTTCTGAGCTATACTCCCAACCCTTTTTTATTTCTTATTTCGAAGCAGGATCTCCGTAAGTTGCCGCATGCACTGACCTTGAACCTGTGACCTCCTGTCTCAGCCTCCCATTTGCTGGGATTACAGGCATGTGCCACTGCACCTGGCCAGGTCTGCTACATGTGCGTGTGTGTGTGTGTGTGTGTGTGTGTGTGTGTGTGTGTGTTACTGGGGATTGAACCCAGGAGCATTCTACCTCCGAGCTACACCCCCAGCCTATTTTATTTTTTATTTTGAAACAGGGTCTCACTAGGTTGCGGAGGGCCTCACTAAGTAGCTGAGGCTGGCGGCGAGCCTGGGATCCTCCCATCTCAGCATCCCAAGTACTGGGATTACAAGTGTGTATCATCACGCCCAGCTTGAGTTAGCTACTTAAAAAGAATCTTCCCAAAAGTTCTGCCCAACATTTTTACACACTTATCATTGGCCAGAACTTGTCTCATGGCCATACCAACTGCCAGAAAGAGTGAGAAATGAGGTCCAGATAGGTGGGGGCCCCAGCAGCTTGGGGCAGGTCTGACCCCACCCAGCCTCTACAGCAGAGAGAGGGTGGTGGAGGGTTGGGATTGGCCCCACTGGGTCCTGACCCAGGACACAGAGCCAGCGCCAGCTCCTCCCTGCTGGACTGGGCAGGCCCACACCCTCCTCCTGGTCTCTCAAGTGCCCCCTTCCTTCAAGCTCAGCATCTCCCACCTGCTGTGGTCCCCAAGAGCCACGTGTGGGAAACTTGATCCCAGGACAGTGGTGGGGACTAATGGGAGGTGTTTCTACAAAAGGACGAGTTTGAGCCAGGCGTGGTAGCGCATACCTGTAATCCCAGTACTTGGCTGTTGGGAGCCATTTTAGACCATGCACTGAGATTAACATCTTGGACCAGCTCAGCTATTGTACACAGCGGACAAATTCCCAGAAACCTGATGGGATCGATAAGAGTGCAGACTTTGACGTCTTCTCCATCTACCAGTAATGTTTAACCCTTCCTTCCTCTAGGCTTGTCCCTGTTTTGCCTTATCACGACCCATGACAATTTGCTGGCTCCTGTGTTTAATCATCTTTTATGATGCCTTGTTTAAACCTTCCATAAAAGAAAAGCACTGGCTGCAGGAGGACAGGAGACTCGTGCTGTCTCCTCTCCAGCCACCCCAAATATCAAATATTAAATATTACAAATAATAATAATTTTCTTGAAATTATCATATCTGATTCCGAGTCATTTTATGCAAGAGACTTCTAATCAGTGACAGCTTTCAACAGCAGCTTTCCATGGTAAGACTACGGAACAAGTAGTGTTCACTATACTTGGGAGGCTGAGAAGGAGGAGCACAGGTTCAAAGTCAGCCTCAGCAACTTAGGGAAACTCTTAGCAACCTAGTGAGACCCTGTTTTAAAATAAAAAGGAGCCGGGTGTGGTGGTGCACACTTGTAATCCCAGTACTTGGGAGGCTGAGACAGGAGAATCCGGATTCGCGGCCAGCCTCAGCTACTTAGTGAGGCCCTCCACAACTTAGTGAGACCCTGTTTCAAAATAAAAGAATAAAAATTAGGGTTGGAGGTGTAGCTCCAAGGTAGAATGTCCCTGGGTTCAATCCCCAGTACCGCAAAAAAAAAATAATAATAATAAAATAAAAAGGGCTGGGGGTATAACTTGGCGGTAGAATGCCCCTGGGTTCAATCCCCAGTACACACACACACACACACACACATACACACATTCATGCACACACGCACACACACACACGCACACATACGCACACACTTTGGCCCTCTGCTCCCCTGGCCTCTCCTGCCTTTCCGCCCTGGCCCTCGCAGCTCCAGAGCCTCACTCCCGGGCGTCTGGCCTCCATGATCGGGTGCCAAAAAATCACTGTTTGCTGTGGTCGTCCCCTCATCCATGAGGAAAACGCGCTGAGGTCCCCCATGGATGCAGGAAACCACAGGTAGTACTGAGCCCTGTACAGGAACACTGTGCTACCGCGGCCGCCATCTGGTCACCCATCTCGATGACAGAGGCAACTACTAAGCGATATGTGGGGTGGTTCTGCAGTTTGTATACTGTCTGGAGGGGTGGAGCAGGTGGCACCAGGTCCCATGGAGCAAGGTGCGACTTAAAACTTATGTTTATTTCTGGACTTTTCCACTCGGTACCTCCAGACAAAAATTGGCCTCGGGCAGCTAAAAACGTGGAAACAGAGGATAGGGTGGGCTGCTGTGGGAACCTCCCAACAGATGCTGAGGCACACCCTGCTGTCTCTCAGGACCCAGCCCTGGCCACACTGTGCAGCCTGCCTGTCAGCCAATCCTCAAGTGGGCACCCTTGTCAGAGACTGCTCAGGGCCCCAGGCTTCCAGCTGGGTCCTCGGACCTCTCCAGGGGACAGGCCCATGGCCTCCCTCCCTCTCTGGGCCACATGTCCCCACCAGAGCCCTGCACCACGGGGCCGCCACACCACCTGCCCAGCCAGACCCCACCAGGGACATCTCTGCCTCAGCCCTGGAGTCCCTGCAATGGGCGCCGTGCTCACAGCACCCCTCCAGCCTGAGTTCAGCAAGCACCCTATCCCCTAAGGCCAAGGCGGGGCAGGGAGAGTGGCCTTCCCCCTGTAGATCCTGGGGTGGGGATGCTGGGCTAGACAGCAGCAGCAACCGGGGAGCGGGGCGGAGAGTGCCCCACACAGACTGCCTGCTTGACCCCAGCTGGCCCGTTTGTCCCTCACCCTGAGCCACGGCAGAGGCCCCATGTTATCACCCTGTACAGACAGGGAAAACAGCTTAAAGGAGGAAAGGTCCATTCTGGCTCACGGGTCAGAGGTTCAGTCCATGGTCGGCCAACTCCATTGCTCTGAGCCTGAGGTCAGGCAGAGCATCCTGGTGGCAGGGAGGGACAGCAGGAAGCAGCTCAGCTCATGGCAGCCGGGACGCACAGGAAGGAGAGAGAACGAGCAAGAGAGGAGAGGGGCTGGGACATGAATGCCCTTCAGGGCACACCCCCAGCGACCAACTTCTTCCAACTAGGCCCCACCCCCTGCAGTCCCCACTATCTCCCACCATGCCATCAAAGTTTTAACCCATCAGTGGATTAATTCACCAGCAAGGTCAGAGCGCTCCTGACCCAGTCACTCCCCAAGCCCCACCTCTGGACGCCGCCACCCAGGGGCCAGGCCTTCAGCATATGAGCCTTCAGGGGGCACATCATACCCAATCCATGGACCAGCCCTGGATCCAGTCCCCATGCAACACCTTCCACAGCCAGGAGGCTACATCCTGCCGCAGGCAGGCCAGCCCCAGCTCCCTGGCTCCCTGGAGACAGGTCAAAGCTCCCCAGATGTGCCGGGCAGCTGCGCCGTACTGGGCCGCACTTTCTGGGCTGTGGGTCTTGGCCAGGCCCTCGGGCCGCGCGGGCTCCAGGGCTGCTGGAGCTTGAAGCAGAGAGAGCCGCCAGCTGGGCAGTCTTCAGGGTCCATCTGGCCACACGTCAGGGGCTGCCCCCCCCTTGCCCACCCCTCCAGCGCGGTGGCGGCTGCACAGTGACCTTGCGGTAACCCGGGTGCCATCCGTCAGCGGCCGGCCGCCAGGCTCCGGAACGCTGCGGCAGCTCATCTGAATTCAAATTACCCTGGGAGCCGCGCGACGGTGCCAGCCATAACTCAGGCGTGCGAGGAGGAGCGCGGCCCGCCCGTAGATTGGACATTACCATACATTCCTGGGGCGTCGGACAGGGCTGCTAATGAAAATATCAATCAAAAACTCGGCTGACTTAATGGTCAATTTAAATTAATTAATTGGGGAGGAGAAAAAAGTTGAGGAGGGCAGCGTTGCTGGGCTCTGTCTTGGCGGGCAGTTAGGAGAAGCCGGGGCCGGGCTGGACGCAGCCCCTCCCCAGGGGCCCGGGCATGTCTGAGGTCCAGGGGCTGACCCTGCCGGGAAGGGGTACAAGGCCGGAGCTCTGGCCTGCTGGGGTGGCCTGTCTCACCATCAGGTTCACCGTCCACGGGACCAGCTGGTGGCCTCTGCCAGGTCTCCCCATCCCTTATCACCGAGAAGCAGAGAACTCCTTTGCCCTCGGGAACAGGGCTGGCCAGCATGGTGAGCATCAGAGCCTCCTCTGTGAAACAGGATGGCTATCCTCTGCCCAGGAGGCTGCAGGGCCGAGTGCTCCATGAAGATGCTCCGGGGCAGGAGGCTGCGGCCGCACAGGTGCCATGCGGGAGCAGCCTCAGACGCCAAGGTAGCCAGAGCCCAAGGGATCCGAGCATCAGGAGGCTGAGGCAGGAGGATTGCAGGGTCGAGGCTAGCTTCAGCAACTTAGAGAGATTCTGTTTCAAAATAAAAAAGGGCTGGGGGTGTAGCTCAAAGATAGACTGGATTCAATCCCTAGTAACCCCCCCCAAAAAAAAAGCAGTACCAGAGTCCTCCTGCAATCAGAGGAGGAAAGACAGCAGGCTGGTCCCGCCACCCACCTCCACTGCGGGGCACCAGCTATGCTGCTCCTGCTGCCAAGCAAGGTGCCCGGCATCCATGTCAGATGACCATGAGAACGTCCCTCGGCGTCCCCAGTGCCCTTCCTGGCAGAACCCCTCAAGGACATGCCCAAGACCTGAGAGGCAAGCCAGGCTGCCCTGAGATGCAGCCAGTGTGACGGGGCCAGGCCAGGCAGAGCCCTCGAGTGGGCAGGAGGGGGCTGGGGCCTCCTGGCTGGTGGAGCCTCAGGGGCAGGTAGACCGGGTTTGGACTCCCAGCCCCTCGCCCTCCACACACCCGAGCCCCGGGTAGGGCCCTCTGCAGGGCCTCTGGACCACGGGCTACAGAGTCTTCCCGCCACACTGGCCCTGGGCATCGGGGAGTGTGGGGCGAGCAGGGCTTTCCCTGTGCTGCTATTCTGTGGCTTTGCTTCCTGCCCTGTCTTTGCCAGGAGAAGAAGAGCCCAGGAGCCCCAGGCCTGGAGGACATGGGGCAGCAGGACCCGAGATGCGGCTCCAGGGCCAGGCTAACAGGTGCTCATGGCCACAAGCCGCCCAGGTGCTGGGGCGCTGGTTACGCAGTACCAACCCAAGACCCTGGCTGACGCAGCCAAGCAGCAACGGCCCGGAGCAGACCAAGGGGGCTGCAGGCCCCAGGGCAGACCAAAAGAAGTTCCCGGTCACGGCACCCAGACAGGAAGGCTGGGGGCACATGGGTGGTGCAGACCGGGTCTCTGAAACCCACAAAGGGAGACCGAGGTCAGAGACTTGAGGTGACACCAGCTGCCCAAGCCTCATCACCAATCAATTCACTGTTCGTCCAACAAAGACTCTGGTCTGGGGTCTCAGGGTAACTGTACCTGGGGAGGACCCTGCCCGGGGGCAGAAGGGCTGCAGGATTGGACTGGCTCCAGGATTGGCAAGGAATGTCCACCAGAGGGCAGAGCGAGGCAGGCTAGAGGCTGGAAGCTGGCGAGGAAGGTGAGCAGGGCTGGGGAAGGGAGGGGCATGGCTGTCTCCACCTGAGCCCCACTGGTTCCTCCTGCCACACTCCTGACCACCTCACCTCACCTCGGTGCCCTCCTGCAGCCATAATCAGGCCATGGGCCTCTCCTAGTTGGGGCCAGGTCCCAAATCATCGTTAATTGAACTAATTAGGAACAGCAGCTCAGCACAGGGTGGGGCTGGGGCGGCCCCCGAGGGCAGCCCACAGTGGAGGTGGGTGGTGGCAGCAGCAGGGGTCCCGGGCCTGCCATGCCAAGTCCCAGTGAGTGGACAGGAGGGTGGGGGTGGGATTCACCTTAGGGCACCATGGGCTGAGGATCTGGGACAGTTGAGGGTGGGGCTGGGCGAGGGCTCCGGCAGGCTTTGGAGTCAGCACTGGGGCTGCTGTGGTGGTTGAACCGGGGTCCCAAGAGACCCTCACGGTGTCCCCACCTGTCCCCAAAGGCCCAGGCAGGAGCCAGAGGGAGGAAGGCCCCAGCTGGAGGTCCAGAGGAGCAGTGCAGGCCACACCAAGGCCTGTGTCCAGTGCTGGGACCTGTGTGTCCATGGACTTAGGTCCCTGAGGGCTCCCCCCGGGCTTTGCCTCTGGTCCCTCCAGGCCTTCACCCAGAAGTCCATCCAACCTGGCCTTGCACCCCCACAATGCTTCCCTCGGCCATTTCCCAGGGTCCCCAAAGACCCAACACAAGGTACTCAGGCAGGTGAGGGGCACAACCTCCACCCTTTGACCCCAGGCACCTGCTCTGGCCTGACCAGGCCTCATTCTGCCAAGGCCACAGTGGCCTTGTCTCCTGACAGAGAGCTGGGGCAGCAGAAAGCCCTGAAGAGCCGGGCGTGGTGGCACACACTTGTCATCCCAGTACTTGGGAGACTAAGACAGGAGGATCACAGGTTTGCGGCCAGCCTTGGCTACTTAGTGAGGCCCTCTGCAACTTAGTGAAACCCTGTTTTCAAATAAATAATAAAAAATAGGGCTGGGGGTGTAGCTCGGAGGTAGAATGCCCCTGAGTTCAATCCCCGGTACCGCAAAAAAAAAAAAAAAAAAAAAGAAAGAAAGAAAGAAAGAAAGCCCTGAACTGCCATTGACAAACATCTCCCAGACACTTGCTCCATTTCCCACGGCTGTGGGACTGACCGCCCCCCCCCCCCGAGCCTCAGATCAAAGGACCCTGAGGTCCAGCCCAGCACAGCAGAGCCCACCCGGCCATGGATCCCCAGCAGGACCTGGGGGCAGGAGCTGGGGCCAGAGAGTGTCCCTGGTCCTCCCGCCCAGCCTGCTGATCTTGCTCTCCACGCCTGGGCCAGATTCACAAGGCCACACTGAGGCAGAATGGCTGCCAGCCTGGGGTCGGGGCAAGAAGCCCAGGGCCAAAGGGGTTGCAGGTGCTCGCTGGCCTCACCCTCCTGCTGACCCCAGCAGCATCCCCTCCTGGAGTTTCTACTCTGCAGGTGACACGGCCAAGGCCTGCAGCAGGGGACCTGGGCTTGAACCTCGCTGGGGCCACACATCCACCATGAGGTGTCCCCGAGCGCCAGCGCTGCTGAGAGTGTTGGTGTCAGGCCAGTACCCACAGCTCTGTGCACAGGTCCTTCGGCTCCCACAGAGGTCACACCCAAGTCTGCCCACAGCTCACCCAGGAAGAGACCAGGTGGCCCCGGGTCAGGAGCACTTTACCCGTGTGAAGACCCACCAGCACCAGAGCTGGCAAGCCCAGTAGACCCTCCCAGTTCCACCCCCAGGACCTGGATTCATGCCCAGTCCCACCCCACACACACACCGTGGTTTTGGTTTTTTATATTGAGGATTGAATCCAGGGGCATTCTACCTCTGAGCTACACCCCCAGCCTTATTTTATTTGTTTATTTTGAAACAGGGTCCCACTAGGTTGCAGAGGATCTCACTAAGTTTTTGAAGCTGGCCTTGAACCTGTGATCCTCCTGTCTCAGCCTCCCAAGTACTGGAATTATGTGCATGCATCACTATGCCTGGCTCCAGTCCCCCTTGATGCCTGGGTCTCCATGGGGCAGGGGCTGAGGGGTCTCTTTCCCCAGGATGCCCAACAGTCACTCTTCTGGGGCATGGGATCTCCTCAGGGGGACCCCAGGCCCAGTCCCCACAGGAAGCAGAAAGAGCCAGTCCCTGGGGCACAAAGTGGATGGGACTGATGGGGAGCCCCCTCCCTATCCCACTGCTGGAGGGTCTGTGCCCCGCCCCTGCTGGGCTTGGGCTCCTGGGGTCCCAGCTGGGTCCACCAGGCAGGCCCCAGCCCCAGCCACTACCAGGGCCAATCTTTGCTGCCACCCAGTGGCCACTAGGGGCAGCGCAGGCAGAGCCACAGCAGGACCTGCAGACCTGCCAGGGGACACCAAGCTGATGGGCCTTGGGCCACCAGGGAGGCCCAAGGTCAGTGCGTAGCCTGGACAAGAGCAGTGGGGGCCGGCCGAATTCTGGGTACCATCCACGTATCTGTCTCTGCCTCTGCTGGGTCCATCCAGGCTGCACCAGCTCTGGGACACCCTGTGCTAGGGAGAAGACAGGTCCCCTGCTGCCCGCGGTCCCCACAGCCCACGCAAGGGGCGCAGCCTAAGTTCGAGTCACCGTGGACCAAGATGGTGGACACCCAGGCTGCAGGGGCCCACACCCGGCCTACCCGATGGGGCCCCAAGGCCAAGGCCCTCAGTCCCTGGACCCACGACCTCAGGATATGGTCATACAGGTGCCATCCCCACAGTGCCCCCCCAAGGAGGGGCACTCCTGTCAGCTCTTCCCTGTGGCTGCTCAGCCTCACCTGTGACCCTGCTGAGCAACGCAGCGGGGGGGGGGGGCTTTCCTGAACACCCTCCCTGCTGGACACTCAAGGCCTCCTCCCATCCGCCCCCTTGGCCACACACTCCCCTGCCAGCGGCCCCTCTGTGCCTGGGACATCCAGACCCCTGGAACCGGCTCCTGCTCACCACCAGGCACAGCCTCCAGGAAAGGGTCCCAGGATAACCTCAGCTTCTCCACAGCAGGCCCACCTGGCTGGAAGGCAAGACACCTGTGAGCAGCTCTGAGAGCAGGCCAAGGGCCGCCATCATGGCCGCATGACAGCCCTCCAACCGTGGGTTTCCTCAGATGAGCAGTGGAGCAGGCCAGGCCAGAGCAAGGGACACAGTGGGCCTTTGCTTCCCTCCCTCCTCCTCCACATCGCCCACACCCCGAGGAAAGAGGCCTCCGTGGGCACCTGTTGAATGGACGCCTCGTCCTGCTGCGCACCTGCGGGCCTGATGAGGGGTCCACTCCCCACACCTAAAGGTGCCTGCCATCCCCCTCCCAGCCCAGTCCTACACCCATGAGTGGGCTGTGTAGGTCAGCAGCCTCGGGCCTCCCAGAGGGGCCAGGGTCGGCTGCCCGCTCACCGACACTCACAGGAAGCTGGGAGAGTGTGTGTCCACCCCCCAGAGAGATGCAGACAGGAGCAGGGCATGTCTGAGCAGGACCCTGTGTCCTTGCATAGCTGCGGAGGGCCCCGTGACAGAGCACAGCACCAGGCGCGGAATTGGCGCACCTCTCCCATAAAGGGCCCGAGTGTTTTGCTGGCTTGGGGGGGGAGGCGGTCTCTGGAGAGACCTCTCACCTATGCAGACAGCCATGGGGGCACGGCTGGCTTCCGACCAAACTTACAGAAGCCGGTGCTGGCTGGGCTGGCCGCAGCCAGGGTGCCAACCCTGGACTTGTGGGTCAGACATCACGAAATGGGCAGTAGGACACATGGACAAAGGCAAGGTGTGAAGAAACACAGCCTGGGCCACACCAGCCAGTACTATCAGGGACACCGATGCCGGCACTGCAGCGCTCCCTCCTGCAGCCGGCCAGGGCTCAGTGAATCCCCAATACCACACTCCCCCACGCAGCACCCCGAGGTTTGATCCCCAGTGATGCAAAAATAAATAAATAAATAAATAAATAAATAAATAGGCAAAGTTGATGTGTATTTTCCAACAATTTTAAAGTTTTTAATGTTTGGAGATAGGGTTCTCTTTTTTTTTT
The DNA here is from genome assembly GCA_004027185.1 of Glis glis. NCBI lineage: Eukaryota > Metazoa > Chordata > Mammalia > Rodentia > Gliridae > Glis > Glis glis. Next base: position 10,724 of record PVJS01007295.1, read on the forward strand.
TATGGTACTAGGGATCAAATGCAGACATGCTCGACCTCTGAGTTACAACCCCAGCCTTTTTTTGTATTTTATTTCCAGACAGGGTCTTGCTAAGTTGCTAAAGCTGGCCTTGAACCTCAGATCCTCCTGCCTCAGCCTCCCAAGTCACTGGGATTACAGGTATGCACCACTGAACTGGCTGAATGAAAGGTCTTTAAAGAGGCGTGTTGGGTCTTTAGCCAGGCGTGTTGGGAGGCTGAGAACGGAGGCTCCGTGTTCATGGCTAGCCTCAGCTACTTAGTGAGGCCCTCCACAACTTAGTGAGACCCTGTTTCAAAATAAAGAATAAAAAATAGGGCTGGGGGTGTAGCTCAGAGGTAGAATGCCCCTGGGTTCAATCCCCAGTACCTTAAAAAATAATAAATAAATAAATAAGTGGTTAAGTTTATTAGGGTAGGTCCTAATCGGGTCCACCTGGTGTCCATATAACACAAGGCGCTCAGTACCCAGACACACACAGGGACAACCCCATGAGGATGAGGGAGGAGACTGCAGACCAAGGAGAGGGGATGAGGAGGAGCCAGCCCCACCACACCTTCATCTCAGACTTCAGTCTCCAGACTGTGAGACAACAAATTTCTGTTTTTTAAACTGGGTTTCTGCCTGGTGTGGTGGTGCATGCCTGTAATCCTAGAATTCAGGAGGTTGAGACAGGAGGATAGCAGGTTTGAGGACAACTCAGCAACTAAGCAAGACCTTGTTTCAAAATAAAATGAGAGCCAGGTGTGGTAGCACATGCCTGTAATCCCAGTACTTGGTAGGCTGAGACAGGAGGATTGTAGGTTTAAGGCCAGCCTCAGCAATTTAGCAAGACTCTCAGCAACCTAAGAAGTCCTTGTTTCAAAACAAAAAATAAAAAGGGCTGGGGGTGTAGCTAGGAAGTAGACCGCCCCTGGGTTCAATCCCCAGCACCAAAACAAAAACAAAAATCCATTCACTGATGTTTTGGCTAGCAAACTCAAAAGAGAACTGAAAGCTGTTTGGAAAGCTCCCAGGGCCACCCCCACCCAGCACTCTCCAGCCTTATCACCGGGGCCCCTCAGGGTTGGAGGGAGGATATGGGGCCACTGGACAAGCCTTGCCTCTGCTGCAGCCCATGCAGAAGTCCCAGGTTCCCTAGCAATCCCCCTGGCTGACCATGTTGCGGGCGTTGAAGGGTCCTTTGTCAGTCCTGACTGCAAAGGGATCGCAGACTGTCCTGCCCCTGCCCACAGGCAGCCCAGAGAGATCAGCACAATGGGGATGGCAGCTCCACGCCAGGAGGCAAGCCTTTGGACCACCACAGAGGACCCCAGACCTCACCCTGAGACCCTTGGTCAGGGGGGCACACCTGGACTGAGGATGAGGTCTCAGTCTTCTCAACGATGCCCTCGACTGGATAGCCGTATGTTCACAGAGCCCTGTGCTCAGAGACGGAGCATTCGCCTGAAACCACAGAAACCCACAAACGTCCACATGCACATGTGTGTACACAAGCCTATGCAGCCACACAGAGGTGCCCACACATGCATGCACACATTCTGCAGGTGTACACAGGAACACCCACATGCAAACACACGCAGATGCACACGCATGCACAGACACACATGCAGACACATATGCACATGCAGACCCCATGCAGGCCCAGGTAAGCACACACATACACACATACCCACATGTACCTATGTGCGTGCAAACACACGTGTGCAGATACATGTGCATGTTTGCATGCCTTTGCACACGTGCATGTACATACATTTAGTTCTGTGTACATGCACATACACAAGCACAGACCTCCCTGTATTCCAAATGGTAAAACACTTGCAGGCCTCATTATTGTAACCAATGCAAGGAGCCTACAAGTTCATGAAAGGATCTAAGAAAAAGAAAAGAGATGATTTGGAAATTCAGAGATACTCTCCTAAGCAACTCCTAAGGCAGAGAGTAAATAAAATGCATCATGACAGGCGATTTTACAATTACACAGAAAGAGAAACTGCGCGTCCTCAGAGCAGCTTCAGGAGGAGTTGGCAGAGAATTCACAACCTTAAATGTTTTTATTACTGAGCAAGAGTGACTGAAAATAAATGAACTAAACATTCGACACAAGGAGGGAAAAAACAGAACAATAAAGTAAATCCACGGGAGGCAGGAGGGGGGAGGGATAAAGATAAAGGCGGAATTAATGAATTGGAAACAAGAAAAATGGGAGAGCCCATCAGTAAATCCAAGAGCGGGTTCTTCTAAATAAATAAATAAAATAAACAAACCTCTGACCAGTCTAATCAGCGGAGAGAGAGAAAACACAAAAGCCCAGGAGGACGGAGAAAGAGGGCAGTCAGAGCAGCAACGGAGATTGAAAGTGACAAGTTAATACATTCAATATTCCTGATAAAATTGACAATTTTCTAAGACAATATAAATTACCAAAATTAACTTAAAGATTTTTTTAAACTGCCTCCATAACTGCAGAAAAACAGGAAAAGATGCACGATTACAGTTCTGGCCACAGGACTCGCTTTCCCATCCAACACACTGGAGGCAGGAACCCACCACTTAGAATGAGCGGGCTGCGGGGCCGGGGACTTGCGCTGCAGAACCCTTGAGGACCTGGCTGAGCCCCGGGACGCGTACAGGGTCAGGAAAGACAAGAGCAAGGGGGAAAGCTCTCTGGAGGGACTGGGGGTGGCCACTGTGAGGACTGGGCCCTGCTCCTTGGCTGTCTGGGGTGCTGGGCTGAGGCTGTGGAGTCAGACCCTGATGGGGTCTGCCTGTCTGTGGCCCTGACCTTGGGGTGTGGCAGGAGGAGCCTGAGCTGCTCGTGCCAGCAGGACCCCTTGTTTGGGGCCAGGTGGGCAGGGGTTGCTGCTGGGACAGCCAATTCTTCGTCCTCGGGTTTTGTCTCTGTCCACTAGCCCTCTCCACCCTCTCCAGATGTGCAGGAGAGACAACAAAGGAGGGGAGCAGACCGTGGGCCTGACTTGGCTCCACAGAAGCCAAGCCCCGGGGCTTCTACACCACCGCGTGGCCGCCACGGCTGGGATGGCCACCATAAGCCTCCCGCAATAACTTGGGGAGGATCTTCTCTTGATCTACTCTGCAAAAGAAATTGTGAGGTTGGACTTTTTCTTTCTTTCTTTCTTTTTTTTTTTTTTTTTTGGTACTGGGGATTGAATGAAACCCAGGGGTGTTCTACCTCCTAGCTACACCCCAGTCCTTTTTTTATTTTTTATTTTGAAACAGGATCTTGCTAGGTTGTTGAGTCTCACTAAGTTGCTGAGGCTGTCCTCGAACCTGTGATCCTCCCGTCTCAGCCTCCCAAATACTGGGATTACAGGCATGTGCCTCCACACCTGGTTGGACTTTCCTTTCTTAATGCTACTTGCCTGTGAAATCACCCAGGGCTGTTTTCTTTGCAGGAAGATGTTAAACTTTTGTTCTGTTCAACGGTTACGGGACTATTTGTGGGTTCTCTTTCTTCTGGAGTCAGTCTTTGACAATACTTTTCCAGGGATGTGTCTGCTCCCTTCCCTCTGAGTTGTTACAGTCTCTGCTACCTCTGTGGTCTTGTCCCTCTTTCCTCCTAACAGTATTTATTTGCTCATTCTCTTTCCTTCAGTCAAGCTCCCACGGTTTTTGTCAATCCCATCAGTCTATCAAACCAGGAGAATCGCAGTCTCTGCTCTCGTCTCATGATCTCCCGTCTTCCCTGCTCTTTGGCTGTATTCCTCCTCTCCCTTATTTCAAGGTCAGCAAGTAACAGCAGGTGAACTGGATTGGTTTCCTGCCTTGCCTCATGCGGGTAAAATTCTGAGTCACATTTTTGCTGGGTTAAGGAGGAATGGGGGGAAGAGAATAAGTGGGCAGAGACCATATGTGGCCCTCAAAATATTTACTATCTGGTCTTTTCTTTCCTCCTTTGTGGTACTGGGTATTGAACACAGCAGCATTCTACCTCTGAGCTTTACCTGAAACCCTTTTTATTTTCAAACAGGGTCTTGCCAAATTGCTGAGGCTGACCTCAAACCTGCGATCCTCCTGTCTCAGCTTCCCAAGTAACTGGGTTTACAGGTGTGTACCACCACACTCAGCTTACTATCTAGTCCTTTAAAGAAAAGTCTGCTGACCTCTGTCCCAATTTCTTAAACTGGACCCTTAGCTCGCTAATTTCCCACTTACATTTTCTCCTGATGTAATCATCTAAGATTATAAATTCTCTTCTACATATGACTTTAGATATAGCTCACAAGTTATACTTGATACATAGCATTTTCATTATCATTCATTTCTAAGTATTTTCTAACTTCTATTTTGATTTCTTCTTTGATCCAAGAGTTATATAAGGTGAGTATCTTTTGGATTTTCTTTTTTTGTGTGTGGTACTGGGGATGGAACCCAGGGGCATTCTACCTCCAAGCTACACCCCCAGCCCTATTTTTATTCTTTATTTTGAAACAGGTCTCACTAAGTTGTGGAGAGCCTCACTAAGTAGCTGAGGCTGGCTGTGAACCTGCAATTCTCCTGTCTCAGCATCCCAAGGACTGGGATTACGAGCGTGCGCCACCATGCCCACTTCTTTTGAATTTTCTAAACACATGAAGCTTTGTCTGCTCTCTTTCTGTTGGTGAGTTGTGGTCAGATGGTAGGACCCATGTAATATCCACTCTTTGAAATTTATTGACATTTCCTTTCTGGTCTATTTACAGTCAAACTTTGATAGGTTTTGTGTGAGCCTGAAACAACATGATTTCCTAGTCATTAGGTTCCAGGAATGCCCATCAGCTCGAGCTCGTGAACAGGATGTCCAAATCTGTCCTTACTGTTTTCTTCTGGGTCCACGAGGCCAGTTAACTACTGAGAGAGGGTTATCAGAATCTTGTTAAGATGGTAATGTGTGACTTTCTCCTTGTAATTGTCAGTTTGGGCTGCAGCATAGCTTCTGGGAATAGCTGTATTTGTGGGGTTCCCCCTCTTGCTGGAGATTTGTTTATTTCTACTTACTATGCTTACCTTTGCACTCATTTCTACCACCTTACTCTGGCCCACCCCCATTCCCTCCACTCAAGGCCCTCCCTGCTGGCCTCCAGCACGTCTGCTCCTGCCTCAGGGCTCTGCACCAGCGATCCCTTGCAGTGGAACAGGCTTCCTCCGACGCTGCTCTCACCTCAGTCTGATATTAGCACCCAGTGTCCAAGAGCCGGCCAGGCGACATCCATCAAAGAACAAAGGAAGTGGATGCCCAAGACCTGGACTTTCTTCTGGTATGTCCAGAGAGGGTGTCTGGGCCTCTGGGCCAGGCCAGGTTGTCAGGAGGCCATGGGGGCCAGGACAGGGTTAAGATCTTCTCCAGCCATGTGACACACAGCAGCAACCTGGCTGAGCAGCTCTGGGCTCAGACCTTCGCGGAGCCTGCTCGGGCCACTCTGGAGCTGGACTCCTGGGCCCAGCGCGTCGCCCCCGGGGCCTGCTCCCCCAGATGCTCAGACCTGACCATCCTCCCAGGGCACTGTGGGGAACTGGACCCGGCTGTCCTCAGGAGCTCCCCACTAGCCTTGCAGGCCTTCCGGCTAAGGCCTAGGGAACTGCAGTGTCAGAGGAAAGAGGCGATACCCCGCCCCCGCAGCCACAGCAGAAGAGTTCTGACTCAGGCCCCAGTCCCCAAAGGCCCACGGGCCAGCCCCAGGCCTGGGTGGACACTGTCCCGAGGGCAGGGATGACTGTCCTCCCAGGAGGAGCTGTGAGGAGCTCTGGAAGCAGGCACATTTGCAGGCTGGCCCATAGGCGTCCCTTCTGCCCGACTGCGGCCGGCCTGTACCCGTCTGCCACGTGGTGGAGGGGCTCTGATGGGGCCGCAGGCATGGCATGTCTGAGCCAGAAGAAGGGTACCTCTGAAGGTGATGCTCAGGTGAGCAGGAGCCAAGCAGGGAGGATAAGTCCCACCCAGGGGCAGCAGCACCACAGCCTGTGCAGTCCAGGAGCACCCAGCGGGCCAGGGTGGGTGGCAGGGTCCCTGAGCTGGATTAGAGGACAGCGGCTGGGGCCGTCTCTGACCTAGGAGCAGTGGGACAAGACCCACCTACCTCATGGGGTTCAGGGCTGAATAAGGAAAAGGGGGTCCACCCACATGCTGGAAAAGGAAGGCTGTTCTGACGCACACTGCCACGGGATGGACAGAGGACACTATGCTGAGCGAGTAAGCCCGGCCAGAAGGACAAACACTGCAGAACTCCACCCACCAGCAAGGGAGAATGGCGCTGGGAGGGCTGGTGTGGTGACACGGCTTCAGCTGGGAAGAGGGGCACGGCTGCACAGCAACATGCTTGATGCCACTAAGTTGTACACTCAAAAGGATTAGGATGGTACAAAAGCTAGCCGCTCTGAGTGGAGCGCGAGGCACCCGCTGCAGCACGGGGTTTGGAGGGAGGCGCGAGCAGAGGGTGGGTGCCCAGTCCCGCATGGACACTGGCTTCCTGGAGTGGAGACCTGTGTGTAGCCAGCAAGGAGAGGGCTGCAGCCAGGAGCCAGGCCCAGGCTCCAGCCAAGGCAGGCAGCAGGAAGCCTGAAAAGACCCAGGGACACCGCAGACCCAGGAGTGGCCCACACCCAGTGTGCAGACAGCACTGGAAGCTTAGACGCGGCTGGGGGAGCCAGGGCAGGGGCAGCCCTGAGCTGTCGGGGGAAGCGGAGTTGGAACGCAGGGGCCTGCGGGTGCAGAAGGGACTGGGACCCAGTGACCGCCCACACAAATCATGGGGTCTGGACTCGTCCAGGGACTAAAGAGAAGCCCCCTGGGAGTGTGAGAAAGGCGGGAAGGATGTGGAGGGAGCTCCACACACACAGCCCCATTCACACAGGAATGGCCACGGTCACGCAAAGCCTGGGCGGGGCTTTGAGTCATAACCCCAGTGGCAAGGACAAGAACTGACGACTGTTCTAGAACAAGCACAGAGGCCCTCCGTGGGACCACGGTTTGTTGGCTGAGCTGGTTCTCAGCGGCAGCCCCTGCAGACACCAGACCTCGGCAGCAGCCAAGGTTCTAACACATATTAATCAGCCTCTGCCATTAATGGATAGGAAACCATCATGGCAATATCACACTGTGCAGACAGATGAGTCAGGAGATGGTGTCACTGAACATGGACAGGTGTGACCACTGCCGTCCACTGAGGGAGGAGGGCAGCCGGGGAAGTAACCACCTAGCGAGGTCAGCGCTGCCCCGAGAGCTGGCACCTGAAGAGCAAGTCCCTTCCAACCTCAGTCTACACGCCCACCAGCGGAGAGGGCGGCGCACCCTAGTGCCAATCACCTCTGGCCGGTTTTCTTGGGGGAGGGGTCAAGAAAGTTCCACCAACGATGTGATGTTCCCTTTCACCATCTCAAACCCCTTCCTCAACAGTGTTCCTCAGACCAGTGTCTTCAGTTTTGTAATTTAGAAGACAGGACGTCCACACTCTGAACAGGGCCAAGCTAAGGTTAGGGGCCCGCGGCCAGGCCCACTCCACACTGTGGAAATGATGACTGAGCGCAAGTCACTCGTGCAGAGCAAATGCCTTTTATTGAATTCACAGACGAGGTGCTGGTGGTGCTGCTGCCAGGACCAGCTTCCGGGACGGCATCTTCATGACCTGAGAGCACAAGGGCCTCCTTGCCACTGGAAGCACTGACATGCCGTGGGCTTCTGTGGCCCAGCACTGACGACACAGTCCGAGGGCACAGAATGCCTGCATCACAGGCCCTGAGCACTGAGAGCCCTCCAGAGGGAGGGCCAGTCCACCAGCCCCCGAGAACGCCAGCCACCAAACCAGGCGCCACGCTGTTCAGTGGCTTCTTACAAAAGGAACCCTCGCCAGGATCCACAGGCAGACTCGCGTTAATAGAATGCCCTTCTGAAAACTCATTTCAAAATAGAGAAGCTCTCCCGAACTGCAAAAGCCATAAAAATGCAAAATACATCTTTAGGAAAAACTGAACAAAATTACGCCTCATGTTGAAAACAGTATGAAACCTCTGCCGGTCACCTGGGCAGGCAGGCGACAGCCCCGCAGCCCACAGTCAGTTGTTCTCGATCTGCTCCAGGTCCAGCTCGCCACGGTCCAGGGGGAAGACGCCTTCCTCCCCAGCACTGTCCCAGTCACTGGGGTCCCTGCTGCTCCCGCCCTCGCCAGGGCTGGCCGCCGGCTCCCTCGAGGCCCAAGAGCTGGTGGGGCAGGGCCTGGGAGCCCTTGGGCTGGAGCCAGGCGTCGCGACGCCCACGAGGCCCTGGGAGCCACACGGGGAGGACACAACCGTCTTCGCCTGGGTGTCATCCTCATCATCATCTTCATAGTCAAGGGAGCAAAGGCTCTTTGAATTTTTTAAAGTCTGCAAAAGAAAAGATATGGCTGAAAGTGCTTCCAGTAGGCTGCATGCTGGGCGGCTCTGCGCCGGCCGCGAGGGTGCTGTGCTCCATGTCTAGCCGGCCCCCAGTGCTCACGGCGCCAGCACCCTAGGCCCCGTACCTCAGCCACAGGCCCCAGGCTGCCTGCAGGAACACTGCTCTCCCCCTTCTTTGGCTTTCCCAGGCACCTGCTGGACCAGTTTTGGGGAGACATACAGCATGGTCCCGCCCAGACCAAAGATGCCAGGTTTATGGGTGCCTGACACCTGATGAGCCCAGCCCCCTGGGGGACTCCGTGAGCTGTGGAGCTGTGTCCTGGACCCCAGTCTAGTAATCAGCAAGCAGACTGGCCAGGGAGGATCCCGTGTACCCCATTTCCAACATCCCCAGGGCCACACTCGGCTCTTCACTGCTGTCCCTCAGGCCTCGGCGGCATGGCCTTACATGCCGCCTTCATCTCTCAGCCACCTGGGCCTCATCAGCCCCCCAGCCCCCCACAGCTCTTCCCCCAAATCCCACAGGCCCCAACCCACTTCCCACCTCTCTCCCTCCTCTCCTAAGGTTATTCTTCAAATATACACCTGTGTAAATCCTTCTAAACTTAAACATCTAAGACACACATAGAAAGGCCTCCAAACACCTTGTCCCAGGCAGGCACCTGCCAGCCCTGCCCAGTGTCCCCTGGCTGCCTCTGTGCACACGCCACCCAAGCACTCCCTGCAGCAGGGCCCCAATCCTCTGCTGAGGCCTCGCTCTCCAGGTGCGCTGTTGCCACTGCCCCCTCGCTCCTCGCTCTGCCCTGCTCAATTCAACCCCCAGTGTGCGCCCCCAGACTACAAAGTCCCTGTCCACGTGTCCAGCAGGGCAGCGTGCTGGCCTCCCAGCCACAGCACAGCCACGCCCACCTCAAGGCTGTGCCACAGCAGGCCTCAGTTCCCCAGACGCCACTACTGGCCTGGCCCCATGGTCCCACTCACTACTCTGTACCCCGTCTCCACCTGCCCAGGTGTCCTCTGCTGAGGGTCGGACAGGCTCCTCCCTGGCCACACCCATGGTGGTCTCAGGCATGTGTCAGTCACCCCATGTCTGGGGACCTCTGACGGCACCACGACACAGATGACCGCATAGATGCAGACACAGCAGCACTGGGTTGTGAGCGACACTGGACACTCGCAAGTATGAACCCTGAACAGGAACTCGCCAGCTTCACACAACCCAACAACCTTCTCCCCAAACCACAATTCCCAGAGCGACGGAACATGCATGTGATAGAAAACCTTTTCTTTTGGCTAGAAAATTCCCTAGAAACAGTTCCACAGCAAAGTGAAGCAAACATGTCCCTCAGGAGGGCAGAGTTCCTTTCTGAAATTAATACTTTTTTTGTTTTGTTTTTTGTTTGCAGTATTGGGGATGGAACCCAGGGACATTCTACCTCTGAGATACACCCCCAGCCCTACTTTTTATTCTTTATTTTGAAACAGCGTCTAAGTTCCGGAGACCTCACTAAGTAGCTGAGGCTAGCCGCGAACCTGCGATCCTCCTGTCTCAGCCTCCCAAGTACTGGGATTACAAGCAAGCACCACCACGCCCGGTTCCTTACTTTTTCATTTTGAAACAAGGTCTCACTAAGTTACAGAGGGTCTCACTATCAGTTGCGGAGGCTGGCAGTGAACCTGCAATCCTCCTGTCTCAGCCTCCCAAATACTGGGATTACAGGCATTAGGCTCCATGCCACCTTTACATGCAAACCTCACACTGGCTGCAGGATGTGGCTCATCAACTGAGGCCCTGCTGGACTGCGCAGACACCCAAGCCCAGTGGGGCCATACTGCACACGACATCTGAGCTCATGGGGGACAGTACACAGCAGCCGGACCTCCTTAAATTTTGACCATGATGCAGCATTTCGGTACTCAGTACAGAAGCCAGCCCTCGGGACACATGCACTGACTTAACAGATGCGTGGAAACCACCTCTGGGTCCTGTGAGCCTCTCGCTATGACCCAGTTGCTTTTAGACCATACTGTGCAGCTCCAGCCAGAAACCAGCATCCCTGATGACCTCCGGGCACACAACGTATGAGCAGAAGCAACTGCCACTTCAAGGAGGATGGCACCTGCAGATCTAAGAACCTCACACAGAGCAAACTGAGGCTCAGAGCAGAGGCAGAGGGCTGCACACCAGTGCCAACTGGACCAGCATCATGTGCACGCCTGACTGCCTGACTCATCCCCTAGAGCTAGCCAGGTGCCTGCTACAGGTCCAATGGTGACCTGCCTCCCAGCAGATGAACCCGACGGAGCCACTAGAAAAGCAAAGAGCTTCTCGGGCTAAGTCAGGGCTCTGAGCTGCAGAGGGTCCACAGAGCTGTGTGCAGACACTGCAGTCTGGGTGCATTTCCTGAGACAGACCGGCACAGCGCTAAGCCTCCCAGTAGCTGGGCCAACTCAGCAACAAGCAAGCCGGCGAGATTCTGGGAGAAGAGTGACAGCCTCTTAACCATCCAGGGATGGCCTGCCACAGCTGCACTGACCCACCTGCTGAGACCCCGGCTTTGGACAGACCAAGACACCCAGATTCACGCTCCTGTGAAAGCACTGGCCCCGCCCACCGTCAGCAAGACCACTCAGGACCAATGCCAACCTGTTCACGGGCCCACTTGCCACTCCACAGGCGGGGGTGGGGCCGGAGTCTGAGTTCCTGACTAGCCCGCCCTGCCCCACATGTGTGTCAAACTAGGGCCCAGGCAATGCCAAGGAATAGTGACAGACATGGAACAGACCTACAAGGGCCTCCCCCTCAGCTGCAAGGAGGGGAAAAACCAGCCGGTTCCGAGCAACAACCACCTACACCTAGAGAGGGAAGCCGGGCAAGGGTGGGGGAGGGCCAGGGTGGCACCCTGCGTCCTGAGGGGACATCAAGGCACAGCCCCTCACCTGCCACACTCAACCTTACTAGAGGGGGTCCAAAAAGAAACCCCAGAGAAAGCGGGCAGGTGACAGTGATGCCTGCAAATCCCAAGCTTCCACCTGTGCGACGTGGAATATTTTCTGGTATGACTTGAATGTGTCCCTTCCGAAACTCTCATGCTGACACTGAGGAACAGGAAGGACAACCACAGATGCACTAGATGATAGATATTAGGTTTTGAGGAATCCAACAGTAACTCATGCCCCAAAACCAGACCTTAAGTGAAATAGGCCATTTGTCACAAATACATATCGTAAACTAAAAATGGAACAGAAACCCCCAGAAGATGTGTAACCGTCGAGGAAACCACGCAGTAGGCAGGTTTGGTTAAATCTACACACGCCCCATCCCAGATGACTTTTCAGCGAGGGCAAATGGCCCACCCCAGCCTGACTGTTCAGGAAGCAGCCCCAGCCCTGCTCCGGAAGCCCACGTGATCCTGAGACCCAGACCAGGAGCAAGAGGGAAACCGCAGGCCAGTCACCTCAATCACAGGTACCAACGTGAGTCCTACGCAGCAACACTGCTGCACACCACTGTACAGCGTTGCCTGAACATGGCGCACGGGAAGAAAAGCTAGTCTGGCCACACCATCCCAAGTGCTGTCAGCACAGCACAGCACAGCACAGCAAAGAGTGCGGCTGAGCATGTAAGCATGCATGCGCTCACCAGGACGAGTAGGGACTAAATATCCCTCAACACTCAATCACCAAGTTTTAGAAGAAACCCTGAGCATTTCTCTTTGGCGCTGCAGTTGGCAGGGCTTTAAGCAAAAACAGGAACCCTGGGTCACTGGCACTGAAGCTGACGTTCGCCACAGAGGAGCACAAGACACCGGCCCAGGCTGGAGGGCCTGTCTGCTATACTCTCATGAGCAGAGTACAGAAAGGCTACAGCCCCTAGGAACACCGTCAGCACTTCAAGGAAGGCAGGGATGGAAGCCCAGAGACCTGACACTGCTGGCCCTGCCAAGTGCCAGGGAAAGGCAGGCTTGGTACCACAGTCCACAGCCACACCTGGGGGGCCACAGGCAGCCAATGGGCTGCTGCAGGGGGACGTGGAGGAGCAAGACGGCCTGGGTGGTCCAGCCACGCTGGAACAACCAGACAGCACCAGGGAGGGCCAGAGGAACCCACAGAAGACCAGAGCCATGGGGTGAGGGGCAGAAGAAGAAAGCAGGCACTGGGGCGTGGAGGATAATGCCGCTGGTCCCGCTCATCACAAGGAGCTATGCCACAGGACAAATGCACAGCTGCAGTGGCATCAGCATGCATAAATCCCTGAATTTTGCCCCAAAATATATGCAAAATTGTCGAGCATGTTACAATCAATCTTTTTTTTGGGGGGGGCACTGGGGATTGAACACAGGGGCATTCTACCTCTGAGCTTACCCCCCTAGCCCTATTTTATTTTTTGTGGTACTGGGGACTGAACCCAGGGACGTTCTACCTCTGAGCTAAACTCCCAGCCCTATTTTTTATTTTGAAACAGGGTGTCACTAAGTTGCTGAGGGCTTCGCTAAGTTGCTGAGGCTGACCTCGAACTTGTGATCCTCCTGTCTCAGCCTCCCAAGTACTGGGGTTACAGGCATGCGCCATCACGCCTGGCTGATTTGAAATTTTGAAACACAAAAATCTAGTACATTCTTCTGAAGTTGGCTAATAGTGGGGGGTGGAGGGGGAAGACGGGGCTGGGGGCCAGTTAGCTGACAGGGACAAAAGAGGGCACAGAGAGGACGAGGGGCAGGGAGGAAGGTGAGGGCAAACTTTTGGTCGGGGAAAACTGGCAAACAGATAAGCAGCAACTGCTCAGGAGGCTGAGGCAGGAAGATCATAGGTTCCAGGACAGCCTGGGCAACTTAGCGAAACCCTGTCTCAAAATGAATTTTTTTTTTGTACTGGAGATTGAAGCCAGAGACAGTCTACCTCTGAGCTATACCCAAACCCTTTTTGTCTTTTGTTTTTTTAAAACAGGTCTCACTAGGTTGCTGAGTCTCACTATGTTGCTGAGGCTGTCCTCAAATCTGTGATCCTTTTGTCTCAGCCTCCCAAGTATTGGGATTATAGGCATGCGCTACCATGCCCAGCTGAAATAAAAATTTTAAAAGGGCTAGGGGTGTAGCTCAGTGGTAGAGGACTTCCTTGGGTCAGATCTCCAGTACCACAAAAAAAAAAATTTTTAAACCAACAAGTGTCCAGTAATCCCAGTACTTGGGAGGCTGAGACAGGAGGATTGCAGGTTTGAGGCCAACCTTAGCAACTTGACAAGACCCCGTTTCAAACAAAAAATAACAACCTATGCCGGGCATGGTGGCACATGCTTGTAATCCAAGTACTTGGGAGGCTGAGACCGGAGGATCCAGGTTTGTGGCCAGCTTCAGCTACTTAGTGAGGCCCTCCGCAACTTAGTGAGACCCTGTTTCAAATAAAGAATAAAAAATAGGGCTAGGGGTGTAGCTCAGGGGTAGAATGCCTCTGGGTTCAGTCCCCAGTACCAAAAAAAAAAAAAACAAGGCTGGGGGTGTAGCGCGGAGGTAGAATGCCTCTTGGTTCAACCCCCAGTTGAAAAGAAGAAGAAAAAGAAACCAACAGGTGAGGGAGAGAGAGATGAGGTGCATATAGGTCGGTCACCCACAGCCCTGCACGGTCCTTCAGGGCTGTGGTCAGCAGGACTCTGGGTTTATAGAAGCAGCCCCTGAAGACATTGCCTGCCTCCTTGAAACTTGCCCTGTGGTCTGAGCATGATCCTATTTGATGCAAAGAGAAAACCTTGCTCTTTATGCTACAAGTGATGGCCACTGTCACACAGACCACGCTTACGGATGTGCTGATGGAAGTGCTGAATTCTCAGCACCACATGCTTCACTCGGCATGTAAGCATCACCCGGCTACCAGCAACCACATGGGGCTGAGTCCCAGGAGGTGTGGTGCTGGGGGGGCACCTACTGCTTGTTTTCATTATGAAAGTACCTAAAGAGGCCGGGTATGGTGGCTCACACCTGTAATCCCAGTACTTGGGAGGCTGAGACAGGAGTATCGCAGGTTCAAGGACAGCCTCAGCAACTTAGTAAAGCCCTCAGCAACTTAGTGAGACCTTGTTTCAAAATACAGAATAAAAAAATAGGGCTGGGGTGTAGCTCAGAGGTAGAATGCCCCTGGGTTCAATCCATAGTACCGCAAAAAAAAAAAAAAATAAATAAATAAATAAATAAAAATCCTGCATTCTGAAAAAAAGAAAAGCTCTGATGAGGTGACACAGTCATGCCTACTGTGCAGCACCATCCCACCCTGGCCTGAGCAGCCCCTCGCGCTGTGCCACTGTCCTCTGGCTCCCGACACCGTGGCCAGCCTCCACAGTCACCATCTGCTCAGCAGCACAGCTCCGCAGCGGCACCTGCTGCACAGGGAGGCTTCCTGATCACTCCCTTCCAAAAGCGCGGCCTGACTCTCCTCCAGGGGAGAGGCCGCCAGGGGCAAGGGCGAGCTCAGAGACTGGGTCAGGCTGGCACCACGGCATCCCCCTTGCTGGCCCTCAGTCACCCACTCTGGGAAAAGTTGCCCTACAGTGAGACCCACACGACAAGACTGGGAGCAGGCCTGCTGCCAGCCAGCGACCCAACCCACAGGAGCAGGGAGGACACACCGCTGTGCCATCCCCAGCTGAACTGGGGCTCACTTGTCACCTATCCAGTGACCTCATGTGTTCACCCTGGTGGTCGCATGAGGATTAAATCAAGGGTGACCAGATCAGAGGCAAAAAAATCAACGAGGGTGGTGTCTGAGGAGTAGGGAGGTCACTGAAGCCTGAGTGACCACAGCTGGCTGGGGAGGAAGGAGAACGGACTGGGGCACACTCAGAGGACGGGACCGCTACCCGTCTGGAGCTGGCGGCAGGGTGGGCCACTCAGAAGAGCTGCTAGGGCACTCACTGGTGGCGCATGAGGGGGTCAGGACACCAGCCCCTCCCAGAGAAGCAAGGCCATCGCCCACACCAGCAGCACTCACCCAGTCTGCCCGCCCCTTCAGACCTCGCCTCCCCACCCCTCTGCAGGCCTTGTCCAGAGTACGAGGAGTCCTTGTCCTTTGGGCACCCCCATGGCCACATGGAGCCCGCATCTGTCACTATCCCAACACTGGCACCCACCCCTGGCCACACCCACCTCCCTCTCACCCCCAAGAGGTCTGGTCTAAAGCAGCTCCAGAGCAGGACTGTCCCTCGGCTGTCACTGTGTCTCTGGCACAGCTCGCCCAGCTCAGCAAGGTGCTGTGCCTCCTCTACCTCCTCTACTCCTATCCTCCTGGCACCATGCAGCCAACACCACCTGCCACGCACACCCGGGCTGGCAGGGAGGACTGCCCACAGCTCATGGCCGGCAGTCCAACAGCCAACACACCACAAAAGACCTCCACCTTCCTTTCAAAACCACAGCTCTCTGTGGAAAGATTCACATTCTGAGCTTTCAACCCCCGCCGCAGCCAGAAAGAATCTTCTGGAAAACCTGCCATTCAGGAGAGGCAAAGCCGGCAGTCCCTTTGGCATGGTCTAGAGCAGTGTCCACAAACCCCAGTGGTGTCCCACACAGCACCACCAGCTGCGCTGCGGGAGCCCGGTGGTGGCCACCATCCTGTCCTGTCTATACCTGGCCCTGATGTAGGGCTCAGTAGACCACTCAAGCAGTCCCTCCACAACAGCCTGGCACTGCCTCCAACAGGCAGGGCACAGAGTCCACCACAGCAAAGTCCCTGCGACAGGGAGTGGGTGGCCCGGGGAGCTGGGGAACCACCAAGGCCATGGGTCACTGTGTGGAGAGGTGGGACACATCCCTGCCTTCCCTCCCCACCTTGGCCCTAGCCCCCCAGCCCCGGCTTCGCTGGGAGGAAGCACCAGGAGCTGGTTATTTCTTCCGCTGCCCAAACCTCCCTTCATGCAGCCCAGCCAGAGGTGTGAGCAGTGCCACGTGGCCCCACTCCCACCAGCCTCCTCACCACCAGAGCTCAGCGAGGACCTGACCTCCAACACTGAGACGGATGTGCCTCCAGGCAGCACGGGGGCCCAAGCTCTCAGTCCATTGTTTCCCTCCTTTGTGCTACAAACAGCAGCCTGAGCGCAGCACGAGAGGGTGGGGCGACTGCACCAGAGAACCTCCAAGCGGGGCAAGCTTCCTTCGAGACCACAACTCAAAAGCCTCCAGCAGAACGGACTTCCCTCCGAGGTTCCAGAACAGCCTGCGGCTATGTGGGTGCTGCTGCTGGGCTCCGGCCAGCGCTGGTGGCTCCACCCCCTCCACCTCCCACAAGCCAAGGGACCTGGACGGCAGAGCAGAGCCCCAATCTCTGCCTCAGACTGGGGTCCAGGATGGCTTCTCACTTCCCGAGCAACCTCCACCCTGAAAGGTAGTCAGGGCGAGTCTGAAGAAGGGGACAGTCCACTCTGCCTGAGACCCATGGCTCGCTGCTCCCTGCTTCCTCCAGACCCGGGTATGAGTCCCCCTCCCCTACAGCTGTGGGTTCTCTGAAGCTGGGGACAGGACCACGGTCACTCACGCTGGACTCAATCCGTCCTGTGCGCGGTGCTCCCTGATCGGGCTGTCACACACGCATCTTAGTTTGGGTAAAGCCAGCCAAGTGGTGCAATTCCCTGGGCAAGAGTCACCTTGCCACTTGCCAGAACAGCCTCACCCAAGACCCACGCCTGGACCCAGGCTCTCCTGGACACCCAGAACCGCTGCGAAGCTCACCCGAGTCATTTTTAGTAAGTCCAAGGACGGGCGTGTCCACCTGGCGTCCTCCTCACGCCTCCGTTTGCGCCGGCTCCTCCTCCCGCTGAGCACGCATGGCTGTGAGCGGCAGCGAAGCAGCCCATGGCGTCGGCCGAGCTCGGGCGTGGATGTGGGGGTGCTGCTGGCTGAGGGCAGGCGGGTGCCCGCGTCTGTAAGGTGCTCCTGCGAGAGGGACAGGCGGCGCCTGGAGGAGAGTGGGCAGGGCCCCGAGGGACGCCAGGGCAGGCTGGACCCAGTGCTGCCCTCGCTGCTGTCCACGAAGCCGCTGCTGGCTGAGGCCGGCCGGGGAGCCAGGGGCGAGGTGGGGCCGGCAGGTGACACAGGGCTCCTGGGTAGGCCTGCGCCTGGACTTCCCTGCAGGGCAGTGCCCCCGAGGCCACTGCAGCGCTGCAGCGTGGCACTCCCGCCGCTGTTGCAGCGCCTCTTGGAGACTGGAGTCCAGACCTTGGAGCTGCTGGGGCGCCACGGGGACCGGCAGCGTGCCAGCTCCTCTGGCTCAGACAGCGACCGACAGTGGCGCTTGGTGGGTGGTGCTGCAGGTGGCCCTGTGTTCTCACAGAGGTCCAAAGCACTGCCCGCACCCAGGCCCATGCATGGACCCGGGGACTCTGGCCGCCACTGGAGCCCCTCAGTGTGGGCCACACCACACGGGCCTGGCAAGAAGGAGCAAGCGGGGCCCACGGCCACCGGGCATCCAACAGGCCGTCCTCCAGGTAAGGCCTTCCAGGGGCTCTTGTCTACTGAGGAAACAGGAGGGGTGGAAGAAGAGACAGGTGAGCGGCAGGGGGCAACGAGCAAACTCCTTGACACAAACCAAGGTGGGTCCGGCTTGCTGCCTTCCCCTCTGGGCTCTGCCAAGGGGCTCCGCACACTGGGCAGAGGGACACTGGCTTCTGAGTGGTCTGCCTTCCCTGCTGGGTCAGCTGAGAGCTGCCTTCACTTCCTCAGGGAGAACGCCTGGTCTTAAGGAGGTAAGTCAGCATCTCCCCACCAGAGCATTCCCTGAGACTAATAACCTGACTTTTCTCATACCCATTGCACTGCCACACCCTGTGCCATCAAAACACATTCCTTTTTGTCATCTGCGGCCTTAAGGGGGTATGTCTTCACCAGCCAGGACCCCTACAGAACCACTTTTCTTAGGAACAGCCCCTTGCTCAGGGCGGCCGGCTGCTCCGCTCCAGTTGCTGAAGGGCACAGGGGGAAGCAGGGCAGCCTGGCAGCTCCAGGCGCTCCACAACAAGGCTGTCCTCAAGAGACACAGCCCAGGGTGCACCGCTCAACCCCACCCCTGATCCTGTTCTTTCTCTAGTGGCCAAAGGATGCTACAGGGTGGGCCTTGACCTCCCAGCAAGGGCGAGGCAGCACCCAGCCCCCGACCCGCATGGCTGCCAGCAGAGAACAGAGGCTTTCCTGGACCCTGGCCCATTCTCCTCACAGACCACTCCTGGCTACTGGCTCATTAGCAGGGAGGACAGCATCAAGTGACCTTCTTGGCTGCACACACAGGACACACAAAGTCTTCTCCGGACCTGCTCTGAAGATCAGTTTCCTTTCAGCTCCCAAGAACCCACCCTGGACCCAGGGGCCTGGTCCCACCCTGCCAGCCTTCTAAGATACTTACCACTGACCTCCAGAGGGAACACCCGGCCACTTTTATTCAGTTTCTCGGCAGAGTACTAAAAGGGATAAGAGAGAAGTTTCAGTACTGCAACTTACAGGTGAAAATTCAGAGAGAAGTATTCCCATGCGTTATCATTGCAATGAATTCTACTTCTATCACTTTCTTTTCGGTGATTAAAATGAAAAGCATTGGGCCGGGCGTGGTGGCGCACACTTGTAATCCCAGTACTTGGGGGGCTGAGATAGGAGGATCGTAGGTTTGTGGCCAGCCTCAGCTACTTCGTGAGGCCCTCCGCAACTTAGTGAGACCCTGTTTCAAAATAAAGAAAAAACAGCCGG
>PVJS01007295.1:29929-56749 GCA_004027185.1 Glis glis
AAAAAAAAAGGCCTGGGGAACGCCCCTGCGTTCAATCCCTGGTACCGCAAAAAAAAAAAAAAAAAGAAAAGAAAAGAAAAAACAGGGCTAGTGTGTAGCTTGGAAGTAGAATGCCCCTGGGTTCAATCCCCAGTACCACAAAAAAATAAAAAAATAAATGAAAAGCATTGGCCTCTGGACATACTTTTTTCTTAACAGAGGTTTTGTTGCTGTGCTAGGGATCAAATCTGGGCCTCACACAGGCTAGGCCAGCTCTACCACTGAGCCACACTTCCAGGCCTTTATATTTTATTTCAAGACAGGGTCTGGCCACTAAGTTGCCCAGGCTGGCCTTGAACTTGTGATCCTCCTGCCTCGGCCTTCTGAGTAGCTGGGATTATAGGCAGGCACCACCCCACCTGGCATTAATAGAGGTTTTTTAAAACCTAACAAAATTCAACTGAGTAAATGGACATTTTTACTCCAAGCCATAAGGATGCTTCCTGTCACTATTCCTGAAGCAATGGCCTTCTCTCCCGGTTGGTTTGATCTACATCTGTCTTCCAAACCATACCAGTTACTTTTCAGCAAGAAGCTCTGAGCTTTTGAGACCCTATCCTGCTGGCAACAGTTCCAACACAGGACCCGAGTCCCGAAAGCCAGGCTGCAGAGAGTGGACCCAGGCCTGGGAAATGTCCACACCAGGAAGGTAGGAAAGCCCCTGGGCACAGAGGCAGCTTCAGGGGCTGGCAGGAAGATGCTAGGGAAACCACCATGGACTTCTCTTGGACACAACTCCACCCCATGAAGACTCAGAGAACCACTGTTGCTTTAGATGAAGGGAATAAGTTAGAAGTCGAATCTGTGACCCAGAAAAAGAGGCCCACTGACAGGCAGGCTGTCCACAGACAGGCCGTCCTGGGCAGTGGGTCCCACTTCCACCAGCACGACTGTATGGAGCTGACAAACCCTTGGGCATGCTGAGCCTGGCATGGGCACGTGGAGAGAGAAGGTGGCTCTGCAGGCTGACACTCCCCAGTAGCACGTAGCCTGAGGGCTCTCCTGTCAGTGTGCAGATCATCAGCACGGCTACCAGCGCCTCTCTGTGGCTGCCAATCCCAGCCTGGGGCAGGTGCCCCCTTCCCCTCCATGGGTGGCAGCTCCCCAATGCCCAACAGCCTCCTGCCCAGGTCCAGCCACTCCCCCAGAGCAAGCACCATGACCAGTACCTGCCTGCTCACCAGGTCTGCGGCCCCAGAGTGCAACAGAATGACACCACCTCAGGGACACGACAGACTCTGGCAAGGACAGGACTTTCTCAGCCAGCTCCAGGGCTCCCACAGGCAGCTCACCTGCCCAGGTGTGACCAATTCACCTCCCAGCGAGCACTGGCTATATGGGACGGGGTGTGAGCTGGCCAACAGCCAGGAGCATGTGGGCACCAGACACTCAGGACAGTGTGAGTGTCCCTGGGTGCCCCGTCCACTCAGGCAGCGGTGTGATGAACTTGTCCCCACTCAGCTATGTCACACCCCTCCCTCCTTTCTCCTCTACCCCAAGACCCACCATGTACGCCTGTACCTGCCCAGCCTGCATCAGCACTGGTGGCCTCGGCTAGCCACTCCCCCTGCTACCCTGGCTACTAGCCCCTCTCCAACACAGCCAGGAAGGGCTGCCACCTAGCCTGAATCCCAGCCACTCTCCATCCTGAACCCTCTGCCGCAGCCACACAGCCTCCTGCTGCCACCAGGTTGTCAGCCAGGAAGGCTCTTTCCCAGATACCCACATGGCTCACCACCTACCACCCACAGCCCCACCCAAAGGCCTCAGTCCATCACCCCCACCTCCCCCTGGAACCCCCTTCAACTCCAAACACTTCCCCAGACACACCACAGAAACTCCTTGTTTCCCTGCCTGCCACCTGCCTCCCCCGAGAGGTGAGCACCACCCCAGCCTAGCATCAGATGAGGTCTGGGCCCAGGGCAGGAGCCCCAGTGTGCTGAATAATTTTTACACGTGAAACTCAGTTGCCGAATAAATTTTACAGGTGAAATTCTGCTGCTGTTTCTTGGCCATTGTCTTCTGCTCTCTAGGGATTCCCCACAGTTGAGCACCTATGACAGCCACCCCCTCCCTCCTGTCTACTAGTCCTCCCTAGGGCCCCCGCCTGCCCCTCCACCAGAAGGTCCCCTCCCACCTTCCAGTGCACAGCCCCCCCCACCCCCAACCTTCACAGCACTTCCCGCACGTCACCACGCCATCTGGTGGTCACAGGCCATCTCTGTGTCTGTCCTCAAGGGGGGCAGCACCTCCTCTGACTATAATCCAAGAGCACTAGGACCACCTGCCACGTCCCACAGGAGTGGAGTTAGGATCCTCACTAGAACTGCATGATCCTCCAGGGTGAACATTCAACCCAAGGGCACGTCCACACCAGAAACGCTCCTCCACCGCACAGGGGCAAACGGGGACACGTGCTCAGCCCAGATGGCGCGTACAGTTTTGCAGGATGAAAAGTCCCCAAAGGTCACATGCTGCGTGACTCTGTTCATGAATCATTCGTGAAATGAGGAGACCACAGGGTGGGGACCATCGAGGGCTGCCAAGTAGGGAGGAGACGGAGGGGAGGATGGCGTGGCCATGGAGGGGACCCGAGGAGGGCCTTATCATCATCTGA
Organism: Glis glis; assembly: GCA_004027185.1. NCBI lineage: Eukaryota > Metazoa > Chordata > Mammalia > Rodentia > Gliridae > Glis > Glis glis. Next base: position 32,586 of record PVJS01007295.1, read on the forward strand.
AAGTTACCACCCGCAAAACTGGAAACTCCACCATCCATGCTGTTCCACACAACAGCCACCGCCACACAGAGGTATTGAGACTTAAGCCTGCATTGTACATAACTTGAAATTCAGCTCCTCAGTCACACTTCAGGGCTCGACAGCCACATGCTACAGCCCCTGCTGGATCTGAACAGCACGTGGACAGTCCTGACAGCGCCACAGACCTCAGCACGACCAGCGCTTCCAGGCACTTACTCAGCACCACCCACCGTGGAAAATGTCGAAAGACTCCAGACGCTGCCAACGCTCACGGCACTTACTGTCCTTTCTGGGTGGGGCAGGGCAGGGGCTGGGGGAGCCTGGCATAACCTCTCTTCTTTTTAGGTCTGTCATAGAAGGACTATCTTCCATCCTCAAGTACCACAGAGGCAAAGCCGACTGTGCCGGGCGTGCCTCAGGCACAGGGTTTATCGAGAGGCCTTCAGGGGAGGGGAGAGGATGTCAGACCACAGACACTGAACAGAGACCGGAACAGGAGGAGCCAGGAACTGACCACACCGAATCCGTGAGGACAGGCTCCAGAAGGAAGGACCCGAAGGTGCAGGCCAGCACTGCCAGAAACACATCACAGGCAAAGGCCAACAGAGCCCTCTAGGACTGGGAGACAGGCCCTGTGCACCCCCCAGCTCTGCCCTGCTCTGGACTCAGCGGCCGCCTCACTCCAACACAGCCTGAGGGCAGGCCTGTGGGGTCCACAGGCTGTCCCCAGCACAAGTGGTGCTCAGGGTGGGCAGGACAAATGACCGGAACCAGCACCTGGCTGCAGCAATGGAGGTACTGCATGTTTAATGACTTCATTTTATTTAAATTCAGTTATTCAAACTTTTAGTTTTAAAACTCATATTCAGCCAGGCATGGTGGCGCACGCTTGTAATCCCAGTACTTGGGAGGCTGAGACCAGAGGATCCAGGATAGCGGCCAGCCTCAGCTACTTAGTGAGGCCCTCCGCAACTTAGTGAGACCCTACTTCAAAATAAAGAATAAAGAATAGGGCTGGGGGTGTAGCTCAGAGGTAGAATGCCCCTGGGTTCAATCCCCAGTACCGCAAAAAATAAATAAATAAATAAATAAACTCATATTCAGTTCAATTACTCGAATAAATTTTAAAGTATGTTTAAGACAACTTGGGTATATTGAGTATACTTTTTCTAGTGTAAATTTTATGAAATCTAAATACATACCAAATATTTCTAATGAATATTTTTCTTGTAATGAAAATTCAGCATCCAAACTGAGATTTGCTGTAAATATGAAATACAAAGCCGGGCGTGGTGGCGCACGCTTGTAATCCCAGTACTTGGGAAGCTGAGACCAGAGGATCCGGGTTTGCGGCCAGCCTCAGCTACTTAGTGAGGGCCTCCGCAACTTAGTGAGACCCTGTTTCAAAATAAAAAGAATAAAAAATAGGGCTGGGGGTGTAGCCCAGAGGTAGAAAGCCCCTTGGGTTCAATCTCCGGTACTGCAAAAAAATAATAAAATAAAATAAAATACACACTAAGGAGATGGGATGGGGAGGGAGCCGGGAGAAGCTCACCAACTACTGTATGCATTTATGTCCCTATCACTCCGAACTACATTATGATGTAAGACTACAATGCACCAATAAAAGTATATTAAATAAAAATAAATAAATAAATAAATGAGATATTTTTGAGGGGATGTAGCTCAGTGGTAAAGTGCTTGCCTAACATGTGCAAGGCCCAGGGTTTAATACCCAGGTACTGTAAAATAAATAAATAAAGTACTCTTGATATTTAAAAAATACACACTAAGTTTCAAAGATTTAGCTTTAGCCGGGCGTGGTGGTGCACGCTTGTAATCCCAGTACTTGGGAGGCTGAGACAAGAGGATCCGGGTTCGCGGCCAGCCTCAGCTACTTAGTAAGGCCCACCGCAACTTAGTGAGGCCCTATTTCAAAATAAAGAATTAAAAATAGGGCTGGGGGTATAGCTCGGAGGTAGAATGCCCCTGGATTCAATCCCCACTGCCGCAAAAAAAAAAAAAAGACAAAGATTTAGCTTTGAAAAATGTAAATTTTTGTCACGTGTGGTGGCACATGCCTGTAATCCCAACAACTGGGAAGTTTGAGGCAGAAAGATCATTACATAGCCGGGCGTGGTGGCGCACGCTTGTAATTCCAGTACTTTGGGAGGCGGAGACAGGAGGATCCGGGTTAGTGGCCAGCCTCAGCTAGCTCTCTCTCTCTCTCTCTCTCTCTACCTAGTGAGGCCCTCCGCAACTTCGTGAGACCCAGTTTCAAAATAAAGTATAAAAAATAGGGCCGGGGGTGTAGCGCAGAGGTAGAATGCCCCTGCGTTCAATCCCCGGTACCGCAAAAAAAAAAGAAAGATCGTTACATTTGAGGACAGCCAGGGGCAACTTAGAGACCCTCAAAATAAAAAGGGTGTTGGGCATGGTGGCGCCATGTCTGTAATCCCAGTACTTGCAAGGCTGAGACAGAAGGATCACAGGTTCAAGGCCAGCCTCAGCAACTTAGCAAGACATTCAGCAACTTAGCAAGACCCTGCTTCAAAATAAAAACTAAAAAGGGTGGGAGCTGTACCCCTGGGTTCAATCCCCAATACCAAAAATAAATAAATAAATAAAAAGGGCTAAGGAGGTAGCTCTATAATAGATTACTTGCCTAGCACATGCGAGGCCCTGTGATTAATCTCCAGTGTCAAAAAAAAAGTAAATTTTTGACAAGGATGCCAAAGCAAAGGAATAGTCTGTTCAACAAATGATGCTGGACAAATCTTTTTCCATGCAAAAATATGAAAGTGGACCCTTACTTCACACCATATACAAAAATTAACTCAAAATCGATCAAAGGCCTCCAATGTAAGAGCTAAAACCATAAAACTCTTCAAGAAAAACATAGGTGTGAGCCAGGCTTGGTGGCGCATGCTTGTAATCCCAGTACTTGGGACACTGAGACAGGAAGATCTCAGGTTTGTGGCCAGCCTCAGCAACTTAGTGAGGCCCTCCACAAATGAGTGAAACCCTGTTTCAAAATAAAATAGGGCTGGGGTGCAACTCAGAGGTAGAATGCCCCTGGGTTTAATCCCCAGTACCACACACACACACACACACACACAAACCCACATAAGTGTGAGTATAATGTTCAATGACCTTGGATCTGGTAAAGAATTCTTAGCTAGGATCCAACAAGCACAAACAACAAAAGAAAAAACAGATCAAACAGATTTCATCAAAATAAAAACTTCTGGGTTTCAAAAGATACTACTGAGAGTAAAAAGTCAACACAATGAATAGAAGAAAGTTCTGCAAATCATGAATCTGGCAAGAGATTATTATCGAGAATACATAATTATAGGAACTTTATAAATCAACAATAAAAAGAAATAACCCAATTTTAAAGTGAAAGAAGGACTCCAATGGAGATTCCTCAGAGAAGCTATTCAAAGGGCAATGAACACATGGACAGACGCTCACCACCACTAGGAAATAGGGAAATCCATCAAAACCACAGCGAGAAGCCACCTCGCATACACGAGGACGGTCCCGCTCAAGTCGGACAAGCGCTGGTGAGTGACAGAATCAGACTCCTTCCTTTGCCCAGGAAACAAAATGGTACTTGGCAGCTTCTCACAGTGCTAAGCACAGGTTACCATGTGACCCAGCAACTCAATCCCCGGACGTCAATGTTCACAGCAGTGACACTCGCAATGGCCAAAGAGTGGAAACAACCCAATGTCCACCCAGAGCAATGACAAACCAAACAAATGACGGTCCATCAAACATGACTCAGATCACACTTGAGCAGGGCTGGGGTGACAGCAGGGAGGTCTGAGTGCCCCTGGGCCCAGGGGAGACCCCCCAGGCCTGGCTGCCTATGTCCTATGTAGATATTCAGCCACCTCCTCCTGGATCAACGGTCTAACCAGGGCAGGGGGTGTCCCGAAGGTGACATTAAAATGCACTTGCCTCCAAGATAAAAAATAGACCCGCCTACATCACATTCAAGACAGGCAAAGCTAATCTGTGGTGATAAAATCCAAGAAAAGTTCCTCAGGAGGCACGCCAGAAGGGTCACACACAGCTGATTATCCGGATGGCGGGCAACAAGTGCACATGCACTCACAACTCCCAGATTCTGTGTGTTGGTTGGCTTTTCATTAGAAGTTTATTTATTTTGTATGTGTGTGATACTGGGGATTGAACCCAGGGGCATTCTACCTCTGAGCTACACCCCCAGGCCTATTTTATTGTTTACTTTAAAACAGGGTCTCACTAAATTGCAGAGGGCCTCGTGTTGCTAAGGTTGGCCATGAACCTGTGATCCTGTCTCAGCCTCCCAAGTACTGGGATTATAAGCGTGTGCCTCCACACCTGGTCAAGCTTGTTTATTTTTGAAATGATGACGATGGGCTTTGTAGGTTGCATGTGCACTGGCGCCTCTCCTGGACACCACCTACCCAGGCCCCTCAGCCCTTAGCCTCCACCTCCCATGATGCCGCGTGGTGGGCAGCACACTGCCTCTGGCCCCTGGGGCTGACTCACCGGGCCAGCCTCACGGGTCTTGCGGGTGAGGTCGTCCAGACTCTGGTTCTGCAGCTTCTCGGTGATGAGTGTGACCATGGTCAGGGCCCTTCCTCCGTCCACACAGAGGAACACTGGAGTCCCAGAACATCAGAAGTCAGAAGGCCCGTGCCATTGCTGGGTCTAAACTAAATCTTGGGTTATGTCTCTGTTGTACAGATGGAACGACCCATTTCCATGGGCTTTTCAGAGTCCCTGTAGAGAGAAATTGCCATGTGACTACATACAGATCCATTCTCTTGACATTTCTGTGGGACTTCCACCAAGCCCCATGTGTGTGAAATGTTCCTGACATCCCTGCCGGCAAACACCCTCCCACTTCCAAAATTACCAGACACATGTTCCTGGAGCCTCTAGTGATGGAGTCTTTCAGATAAAGGAAGAAAGATCAGAGGTGCATGGCAGAACCAGCCCGTCCCAAACCCTCCACCAAAGCAGCACAAAAGGCCACCCTAGCCAGGCGCGGTGGCGCATGCCTGTAATCCCAATACTTGGGAGGCTGAAACAGGAGGATCGCAGGTTCAAGATCAGCCTTACGGAAGGAGACAGTGCAGCACTATCTTGGAAGCCTGATCTCCAGTTGGCAGTGTAGAACCCTGGCACTAAGCTACTGGGTCCCCCCAGATCTGCTCCAGCAGCTGAACACCCTCCCTCCCAATTCCAGGCCCTGAAGCTGGGGTTGCCTCTGTGAGGAGAGCAGGACAGGGTGCAGGGGCAAGTATAAAGCTCTACGTCGGGCAGGCCTAGTTGAAACCAAGAGGCTGAGCTGACATGGGGCAATGATGAGAGGGACTTCACAAGCCCTGAGCTCTCCAGCCCTGGGAGTGGGCAGCTCAGACCACTTCACCCACAGGGAGAGGCATCAGCAAGGGGCCCTGCACCCAGCATGCAGCCATCACCCCACACACAGCTCCAGGCCTTCTCAGTGTCCCACCGGTGAGTGTGAGCATCTGCTAAGAGCCACCAGCTTAGGAAGCAAGAGAGGGCAAAACAGGTGGCGGGAAAACAAAAAACCCAGCAAACGGAAGATCAACATATAAGAGGAAAAGCCCTTCCACGGTATGGACAATCCTACCCTCAGCATGACAAAGCACTGCACCCAGGCTGTCAACGTCAGAACCCACTGAAAGGAACATTCACAGGAAAAAGAGGAGAGCTCCTGCAAGCTGAAACAGCAACAATGGAACCTCCAAGGGCTTCCTGAGGGCCATGTCCCCCACCACCACCGGGGCAGGGCGGCTGGGACACCTGAGCACCTGTGCGCACAGGCCCCACCTCCAACCTGCAATGTAGCCTGGGGGGGCAGCAGTTGTGAGCCACACAGCCCACACCGTGGAAGTATTATTACAACGGAGGAGGGCAAACGAGGAGTACCCAACTTCACAGACCTATCAGCAGAGTAAGTCAGCACGTCTGAGAAGGAAAGACACACAAACCCTTCCACAGCTGCTGCAAAGATCTCACAACATTCAACACCCACTCTGGAGTCATCTTCTTTTTTTTGTGTGTGTGTGGTACTAGGGATTAAACCCAGGGTTGTTCTACCTCTCAGCTATACCCCCAGCCCTATTTTATTTTTTATTTTGAAACAGGGTCTCACTAAGTTGCTGAGGCTGGCCTTGAACCTGTGATCTTCCTGACTCAGCCCCCCAGGTACTGGGATCACAGGTGTGCACCACCACACCAGGCCCACTCTTCATTCTTAACAAATACACACACACTCTCAACAGGATCAACAAACACTTCCTCTATGTGACTCTGAAAATGAGGCACAACGGCCAGCACCTGACAGGATGGGGAAAAGTCAGGGGTGTCTGGCAAGCATGGGGGAGGGGGAAGGGCAGTGCCATCACCAACACGGCACCTGAGCACCTGTCCAGGGGCCAGGCCTGGCTGGGGTTTCTACTAGCAGATGCAGTAACCAGCTAGCTCTGTGAGCCGTCTGTAGGCATGTCCTAACACAAGGCAGCACCCACACGTGGGAGCTGGCTACTCCAGGCCAGGGATATGCAGAAATAGCCCCTCTTCCTGGGCAGGGACTCCAGCTAGACCAGAGAGGGGTGTGGTAGCCAGGGCAGGGCCAGCTGGCCTGTGTGCTTTGCAAACCAAGGAGCCTGAATGGGAGCCGCCCCTGGTCCGACTGCAGCTGGGCAAGTCCAGCAGAGACACAGAACACCACAGTGATCTGACTGGCTGCTCATCAGCAATGCACGAAAGCTCCCCTCAGCCTGACTTCTGAGCCTACACCCTCACAGAACAGGGGCTACATGAGTGGCAAGCAATCACTCATCAACCATTGCAGCCCCCCTGTAATGGGACGCAGGACAGTCCCCCCTCTACCCTAGCCACAGGAGCTCTTACATCCACCTTACAGGAACCTCAAGGTTGCACAAAGCATACACACCCACCCTAGAAAGGCAAAGCAGCACAATACGACTTGAAAAAACAATAAAATAACTAGTATTTTATTTTAAAAACAGGCCACATAGAAAAAAAAATTACAGCTGGGTGCAGTGGCACACACCTATAATCCCAGCAACTCAGGAGTCAAAGGAGGATCCTAAGTTCAAGGCCAGACTGGGCAACTTAGCAAGAACCTGTTTCAAAATAAAAAATAAAAAGGATGTAGCTCAGTGGCAGAACACTTGCCTACCATACACAGGCCCTGGGTAGGTGGGTAGGTGGGTGAGTGAGAGGGAAGGAGGGAGGGAAGGAGACAGGCCACACAGACCTTTGAGAAATGGCTGATTCCAGAGCTGGACACCTGGAGGTACGGGGTGAGACCAATCTCCAAAGGAGGATGAAAGGCTCCCAAAGGCTCGCACATGACAACAAGCACAGACCTGCTCCAGAGTGAAGTAAGAATCCCCAGACCACAGCGATGTCACTAAGTGTGAAAATCAGTACACCGGAGAAGAGAAATCTCTTCCTTACAGCAGTATGCCAACTATAAACATTGGTGGAACAACAGTTTAAAAATCTACCATTTGAAGCTGGGCGTGGTGGCACACGCTTGTAATCCCAGTAATTGGGAGGCTGAGATCACAGGATCCGGGTTCACAGCCAGCCTCAGCTACTTAAGCCCTCCGCAACTTAGCAAGATCCTGTTTCAAAATAAAGAATAAAAAATAGGGCTGGGGGTGTAGCTCGGAGGTAAAATGCCCCTGGTTTCAATCCCCAGTACTGCCAAAAAAAAATCTACCATTTGGCAGGCCCTGCTGGTGCACACCTGTAATCCCAGTACTTGAGGGGCTGAGACAGAAGGATCACAGATTCGAAGCCAGCCTCGGCAACTTAGAGAGACTCTGAGCAACCTAGTGAGACCCTGTTTCAAAACAAAAAATAAAATAGAGCTGGGGATATATCTCAGAGGTAAAACACCCTTGGGTTCAATCCCCAGTGCCACACACACACACACACACACAAAATTCCACCATTTGATGGATGTCCCAACATAGCAGTTTCAGGAAAGAATCAATAATAAATGCTAAGCCGGGCATGGTGGCGCACACTTGTAATCCTAGTACTTGGGAGGCAGAGACCAGAGGATCCAGATTCGCGGCCAGCCTCAGCTACTCAGTGAGGCCTCCGCAACTTAGCAAGACCCTGTTTCAAAATAAAGAATGAAAAAAAAACAGGGCTGGGAGTGTAGCTTGGAGGTAGAATGCCCCTGGATTCAATCCCCAGTACCGCCAAAAAAAAAAATAATAAAGAATAAATGCTAAAAGTATGATGATATTCTGAATATTTACCTAGTCTCCGAGTATCTCCCCACAAGATACTTACTAATGACAAAGGGAAAATAACCTGTGGGTGGACTGCCTGAAGGATCAAAGGGACTATGGCCAGCAGCTGACACATGGACACTGCCTCCCAAAGTGACACTGAGAAGGACAGGGCCCACTGGGGATTCCTGCTAAAAATGCAGAAAGACAAACCAAGCGAGGCAAACGCCACAAAGTAACTGGCCAACAGCCTTAGGAAATGTGGGAAGCTGGGCGTGGTGGCGCATGCCTGCAATCCCAGTACTTGAGAGACTGAGACAGGAGGCTCGCAGGTTTGCGGCCAGTCTCCGCAACTTAAGGAGGCCCTCTACAACTCAGTGAGACCCTTTTTCAAAATAAAAAATAAAATAGGGCTGGGGGTGTAGCTCAGAGGTAGAATGCCCCTGGGTTCCATCCCCAATACCACAAAAAAAGAAAGAAAAAAAGAAATGCGGGGTCATGGAAGTCCAGAGTAAGGCCCCTCCAGGCTGGAGGGACGAAATGCCACCCATGATCCTGGACTGGAAAATAGGGCAAGAGGACAGCTTTCAAAATCTAAGTACCATTAGATGACAGTTCCTGATTTCATCACTGCCCTGTGGTGATGTGGACATTGGAGGATCAACGTGGCACTCAACAGGGGAGCAGCTAAGTGTGGAACTGGCATCTTCTGTCACAGACCTTTATTAAAACATAACACAGTGTGCTCACAAGGAAGACGTGTGCACAGGGCCGTGCGTGGGCACACAGACAGCATCAAGAGCAGCTCACAGGGCTGATGTGCTCAGTGGTGGAGCTGGTGCCCAGCACGCACAAGGCCCTGGGCTGGGATGTGACGCCCCAGGTGCTAGCAGCCCTTCCCACTGGACGCTGGGCAGGGACCCCGAGTGCTCAGACCCCAGTACAGGGTGTGAATTTCAACTGAGCAACAGGAAAGATGTCACTGGTAGTTCCTGACGCCCAGGTTCAAACCCAAGTGCATTCCTAGAGCTGCCGCAACAAAGGGCCACAAACGGAGGGGCTTAACAACTGAGGTTATCCTCTCACACTTCTGGAGGCCAGAAGTGCAAGTCGGCAAGCCTCCATCTGGAGGCTGAGGGGAAGCTGGTCCCTCCGTGGCTCCACCCTGTCATCAGAAGACTTCTTAGGGTGTCTATGTCTTCTCAGGACAAGATGACTGGATTGGCGCCCACCCTAAACCAGTATGACCTCATCTGAACATACATCTAAATTACCTCTGCAAAGACCCTACTTCCAAATAGGTTGCATTCGCAGGAGTGGGGGTTAGGACTTGAACATAACTTAGGGGAACGCAATTCAACCCACAATGCCAAGCCAGTCTCCCACTGAAAGAAGTTGACCATCAGGACGGAACACAGCAAGAGGTGTAACGGGAGCACATCCATCCTCCAGGCAGCTCTGGTCTGGGGTCCTGGGATGAAGCAGGTCATGACCAGGGAAGCACATGCTCAGGCGGGAAAGGCAGAGATAAACACAACAATGCCAGGTGCCAGTGAGGAGGAAGCCAGCAGGATGCCATCAGAGGCAGGGCGTCCTGTTCAGAGGGCAATCAGAGAAGCCCCTCAGAGGAGGTGGCATTGAAGCCAAGACTGAAAGCTGAGCAAGAAGCCTCAGGAGGAGAGGGGGACAAAGGCTGGGACCGGCAGAAAGAGCCCCCCAGTGCCAAGGTGGATGCAGGACAGACATGGCAGTGAGAGACCTGGCTCAGGGGGCAGAACTAACCAGCCCTGCGCAGGTAAGGGTGGGACACAGGCTTAGGACGGTGCATTAGCAAGAACTGAGAAAGGAGCACAAGCTCGGGCCGCAGGAGGTAGAGCAGGCCCCCAGGCTGCCACCTCACGGGCACCAACATCCCACAGGCAGCGAACCCACCTCAGAGCATGGGGTTAATTCAGTCACTGTCCTCACTCCCAAAGACTGGCCCTCCTCTGCAACACCTGCTGACCCCTCTGCCTGCTCCTTCCTGCTGCTCCTCCCACTCGCCTCCACCCTGGCTAAACTGGCCTCTGAGGCCTGGGGACTGCAGGGCTAAGTTGGCCTCGGTTCCCTGGCAACCCTCCACCTGGCACCAACAGCAGGTGATCCCAGCACTCCATCCCAGGAGTCAACCTTCCAGGGCTCTAGGGCAGAGGCTAAAATCCTCACCCTGGCCCCAGGCCCTCCCACCCTCCTTCACCCCACCCCCACATCATGGCCACCCAGCTCCCCAGGGCCCAGCGGGGTCATGCACAGAGCCGGCACTCCACAGAGGCGGTACAGGAACAGCACCGGCTTAGTCCAGACACTCGTCCTTGAGCTGGACTGTGACAAGAACCTCCTGGCTAGGGCTCTGGCCACTCACTCCCCAGGGACCTGCCCTCCAAACAGGCACCAAACTGGCTGTATATTTCAGTTTTTAATTCAAGTTTCTCAGATGGAGTCAGAGCATTTGCAAAGCCACGAGTCAGTGTCCTGCAGTTGTCATAACAAAGTCCCACAAAGCAGGTGGCTCAGAACTGCCCCCCCAAGGCGCTGTGCTAACAGTATCACTCCCACCTCCTGCTGTGCTCCCCGTTTATGTCTACCTTTCCCCTTTTCATAAGGACACCAGTATCAGAATAGGGCCACCTCACTTCAGTATGACCTCCTCATCAATTACATGGGCAACAACCCTATTTCCAATAAGGTCACATTCTGAGGTCCTTTTTTTGGCACTGGGGATTGAACCCAGGGGCATTCTACCTCCGAGCTACACCCCCAGCCCTAGTTTTTTATTCTTTATTTTGAAACAGGGTCTCACTAAGTTGCAGAGGGCCTCCCTAAGTAGCTAAGGCTAGCCGTAAACTTAACAATCCTCCTGTCTCAGCCTCCCAAGTACTGGGATTACAAGTGTGCACCACCAAATCTGGCTTGAAAAGTCTTTTTGAAGGACAAAACAAAATGAAAAAAGGAGTCAAAACCCATCTGTCCTAACCAACCAACACCTTGATAATATTAAACCCCGCAAGTAGTTTAGGTCCCCCAGCTTGCCCTTTAGCCTTCAGCACACAGCACATGGCCCTCCCATCAGGCAAGCATATGGCCATCCTACCTTCCAGACGACACAGCTAAGGCCCGTGTCAGAAGCAGAGACAGGGTTCTCATCAGACCCTGGACCTGTCAGCACCTTGATCTTGGACTTCCCAACCTCCAGAATTGAGAAAATAAATTTCTGTCCTTTATAAATCACCCCATAGCCAGGCGTGGTGGCGCACGCTTATAATCCCAGTACTTTGGGAGGCGGAGACCGGAGGATCCGGGTTCGCGGCCAGTCTCACCTCTCTCTCTCTCTCCCTGTCTCTCTCTCTCTCTCTCTACCTAGTGAGGCCCTCCGCAACTTCGTGAGACCCGGTTTCAAAATAAAGTATAAAAAATAGGGCCAGGGGTGTAGCGCAGCGGTAGAACGCCCCTGGGTTCAATCCCCGGTACCGCAAAAAAAAAAAAAAAGAAATCACCTCGTGATATGATAACACGCATGCACACATACATATGTTTTATTCATGCTTCCTGATCCCTTCCCTAAGTGACTAGAATAATGCTAGGACATACTTCAACTCAGAATTGTCTCTCTGTTGCCTGTTCCTGCACTCTTATTACCTCATTTCTTTTCCCCAGGGTAGGTCATAAAAATCTAATCTTAAATTCTCATCAGATGCCTGGCGTGGTGGCGCACGCTTGTAATCCCAGTACTTTGGGAGGCGGAGACAGGAGGATCCGGGTTTGCGGCCAGCCTCAGCTCTCGCTCTCTCTCTCTCTCTCTCTCCCTGTCTCTGTCTCTCTCTCTGTCTCTCTCTCTCTCTCTCTCTCTCTCTCTCTCTCCTTAGTGAGGCCCTCTGAAACTTCGTGAGACCCGGTTTCAAAATAAAGTATAAAAAATAGGGCCGGGGGTGTAGCGCAGAGGCAGAACGCCCCTGCATTCAATCCCCGGTACTGCAAAAAAAAAAAAAAATTCTCATCAGATAACACCCCACTGAGAGTAGATGACAAGACCCCCAAGCCCAGAGGAAGGCATGCTGAAGAACCCAAGCCCAGCGGCCTTGCTGAGCTTGCCCACCCCGTCACATTTCAACAGGATGTCTGTGCTTCAAGTATGCCTATGCAGTGCTGTCTCCATTAAACCCCAAAGGACAGGAAGCTCTACAGTGGACATGTGGAGGCTCAGAGGAAGGTGAACAAGAACTTGTCCACATGCTGGGGACACCCCAGCTCCACAGGACCGAAGCTCCTGAGCTCTGACCCTTCCAGACACCACCTGTGCACCTCTGCACCTGGCTGCTTGTTTCTACCCTTTACAACACCCTGAGTTCTGAGACACTCGGGCAAACTCCTGAACCCTGAAAAGGGGGCCGTGGAACCTCAATATGTAGCTGGTCAGTCGAAGCTCAAGGCCCAGAACTGCAACTGGTCTGAAGTGGGGGCAGGGCTGGGGACTAGGCCCTCAACCTGTGGGATCGGACGTGGTCTCTGGGTAGACAGCGTCAGAACTGAACAGGATTAGGGGATTCCAGCTGGTGTTCTCTGCAGAGGAGCCTCTGTAGGGGAGAAACCCCTACACCTTTTGAGGTCACGAAAGTCTTCTATGTTGAATGCTGGATAGCAAGTACTTTGCTATAATAGCAGAAATGGGACTAAAAGAGCACTTTCTCAACCTGATAAAGAAAATCTAGTAAAACTTACAGCCAATATCATATTTTCTTGGTTTTTGTTTTTTTTTGTGTGTGTGTGGTACTGGGGATTGAACTCAGTCAGGGGCATTCTACCTCTGAGCTATACCCCCAGCCCTATTTTATTCTTTATTTTGAAACAGGGTCTCACTAAGTTGCAGAGGGCCTCACAAGTTGCTGAGGCTGGCCGTGAACCTGCGATCCTCCTGTCTCAGCCTCCCAAGTACTGGGATTACAAGCGTGCGCCACCATGCCCGGCTCCAATATCATATTTATTTATTTATTGGTACTGGGGATTGAACCCAGGCGCATTCTGCCTCCGAGCTATACCCCCAGCCCTGTTTTTTTGTTGTTGTTTTAAAACAGGGTCTCACTAAGTTGCAGAGGGCCTCACTAAGTTGCTGAGGTTGGCTGAGAACCTGAGATCCTCCTATCTCAGCCTCCCAAGTACTGGGATTACAGGTGTGCGCCACCACGCCTGGCTCCGATATCATACTTAGTAGCAAAAGACTCCAAGTTTGCCCACTAAGATCAGGAAAAAGGCAAAAATGCCCCCTCTCCCCACTGCTCCTCAACATCATACTACAAGTCTTACCTAATACAATAACAAAAGAAAGGAAAATAAGAGGTCTACAGCTTAGGAGGGGAGAAATAAAATTATCTTTGTTCTCAGATGACATGATCATCTATGTAGAAAACCTGAAAGAAATGACAAAATAACTCTAGAATAAGCTATTATAATAAGATTGTAGGAGTTAATATACCAAAGTCAATCGCCTTCCTCTATACCAACGATGAACAAGTGGAATTTGAAATTAAAAACACAATACCATTTACATTAGCATCCCAAAAAATGACTGAGGTATGAATCTAACAAAATATGTACAAGACCTATATAAGGAAAACTATAAAACTCTGATGAAGGAAACCAAAGAAACACTAGAGACAGCCCACATCCATGCAGAGGGAGACCCTATATTGTCACGACGCCATTCCTCCCAGCCTGCTCTACTCTCAATGCGACCCCAAACTTCTGAGTCCATTCAAGCTACTATCATACAATACCAGAAAGTGGACGGCTTACAGCAATAGTAATGTATTTCCATAGTTCTGCAGGCTGGGAAGCCCAAGATTGTCACTGGCAGATTTGGTGACTGGTGAGGGCCTGCTTTCTGGTTTACAGATGGCCATTTTTTCTCTGTGTCCCCACATGGTGCTCTCTGGGGTCTTTTTTTTTTTTTTTAGTGATGCTGGGGATTGAACTCAGGGGCATTCCACCTCTATTTTTTTATTCAAAAACAGGGTCTCGCTAAATTGCTGAGGCTGGCTTCAAACCAGCAAAACCTTGGCTTTGGCAATGTCTTTTTAGATTCAATATCAAAGGCATGATCCACCAAAGAACTGGATTTGGGAGGCTGAGACAGGAGGATCAGAAGTTTGAGGCCAGCCTTACAAGATGCTGTTTCAAAATAAAAAATAAAGTCAGGCATGGTGGTACACATCTTCATCTCAGTATTTGGGAAGCTGAGACAGGAGGATCTCAGTTTTGAGGACAGCCTCAACAACATACTGAGACTCTCAGAAACCTAGCGAGACATTGTTTCAAAACAAAAAATTCTAAAAAAGGGCTGGGGACATAGCTCAGAGATAGAATGCCCTGGGTTCAGTCTCATAAACAAACAAACAAATGGGCTGGGGTGTAGCTCAGAGGTAGAACACCCCTGGGTTCAATTTCCCAGTACCAAAAACAAAAAACAAAGAAAGAATTGGTAAGCTGTTTGTCATTAAAAACAAAAAAGTTTCTGTGAAACACACTATCAAAAGAATGAGGGCCGGGTGTGGTGGCGCACGCCTGTAATCCCAGTACTTTGGGAGGCAGAGACCGGTGGATCCGGGTTCGCAGCCAGCCTCAGCTCTCTCTCTCTCTCTACTTAGAGAGGCTTCCGCAACTTCGTGAGACCCGGTTTCAAAATAAAGTATAAAAAATAGGGCCGGGGGTGTAGCGCGGAGGTAGAACGCCCCTCGGTTCAATCCCCAATCTGCAAAAAAAAAAAAAAAAAAAAAAGAATGAAAAGACAAACCACAGACTGGGAGAAAATATTTGCAAAAGACATTACCCATAAAGGACTATTACCCAAAACACAGAGTTTTTTGGGGTTTTGCTTGTTTTGTGGGGATTGAACCCAGGGGCATTCTACCTCTGAGCTACATCCCTAGACCTATTTTATTTTTTATTTTGAAACGGTCTCGCCGGGCATGGTGACGCACTCTTGTAATCCCAGTACTTGAGAGGCTGAGACAGGAGGATCATGGGTTCACAGCCAAGCTCAGCTACTTAGTGAGGCCCTCCACAGCTTAGTGAGACCCCAGTTTCAAAATGAAAGAATTAAGCCGGGCGTGGTGGCGCACACTTGTGATCCCAGTACTTTGGGAGGCAGAGACCGGAGGATCAGGGTTCACGGCGGCCAGCCTCAGCTCTCTCTCTCTCTCTCTCTCTCTCTCTCTACTTAGTGAGGCCCTCCGCAACTTCGTGAGACCCGGTTTCAAAATAAAGTATAAAAAAATAGGGCCGGGGGCGTAGCGCGGAGGTAGAAAGACCTTGCGTTCAATCCCTGGTACCGCAAAAAAAAAAAAAAAATGAAAGAATTAAAGCTGGGCATGGTGGCACATGCTTGTAATCCCAGTACTTGGGAGGCTGAGACCGGAGGATGCCGGTTCGCGGCCAGCCTCGACTACTTAGTGAGGCCCTCAGCAACTTAGTCAGACCCTGTTTCAAAATAAAAGAATAAAAAATAGGGCTGGGGGTGCAGCCTAGAGGTAGAATGTCCCTGGGTTCAATCCCCAGTACCGCAAAAAAAAAAAAAAAAAAAACAGGGTCTTACTAAGTTGCAGAGGACTTCCCTAAGTTGCTGAGGCTGGCTAGAAACTTGTGATCCTCCTGTCTCAGCCTCCCAAGTACTGGGATTATAACAGTGTGCCACTAGCCAGGTGTGGTGGCGCACGCTTGTAATCCCAGTACTTTGGGAGGCGGAGACCGGAGGATCCGGGTTCGCAGCAAGCCTCAGCTCTCTCCTTCTCTCTCTCTCTCTCTCTCCTTAATGAGGCCCTCCACAACTTCGTGAGACCCGGTTTCAAAATAAAGTATAAAAAATAGGGCCGGGGGCGTAGCACGGAGGTAGAACGCCCCTGCGTTCAATCCCTGGTATCGCAAAAAAAAAAAAAAAGTGTGCCACCATGCCCAGCCAGAGAACTTTTAAAACTCAACAATAAGACCAAAAAAAAATAATAATTTTTTTAATGGGCCAAGAGAATTGAACACAGTGGCACACACCTGTAATCCCAGTACTTGGGAGGCTGAGGCAGGAGGATTACAAGTTCAAGGCCAGCCAGAGCGACTTAGACCGTCTCAAAATAAAAAGGGCTTGGAGCCAGGGAGTGGTGGTGCACGCTTGTAATCCCAGTACTTGGGAGGCTGAGACCGGAGGATCTGGGTTCACGGCCAGCCTCAGCTTACTTAGTGAGGCCCTCCGCAACTTAGTGAAACCCTGTTTCAAAATAAAGAATGAAAAAATAGGGCTGGGGGTGTATCCCGGAGGTAGAATGCCCCTAGGTTCAATCTCCGGTACCGCAAAAAAAAAAAAAAAAAAAAAAAAAAAAAAAAAAAAAAAAAGGGGCTTGGAATGTAGCTCAGTGGTAGAGTATCCCTGGGTTCAATCCCCAGTACCACAAAAAAGTAAAAAAAAAAAAAAAAACCAGGTCTAAGACCTTAAAGACACACTTCACCAAAGTTAAACAGATGACAAACAGCATATGGAACAATGCTCCACATCATATGTCATCAGCAAAATACATATTAGAAAAACACTGGGTAAGCAGGGCATGGTGGAACCCGCTTGTAATCCCAGTACTTGGGAGGCTGAGACAGGAGGATTGTAGGTTCGAGGACAGCCTCAACAAGTAGTGAGACTCTCATCAACCTATGAGACCCTGTTTCAAAATTCCACAGTAACACACACATACACACATACACACACTGGGTACCACTGAGCACCTAGCAGAATTGCCAAAATCCAGAACATGGACACCAACGCTGATGAGGATGTGGAGCAGGTACTCTCACTGCTAGTGGGGAATGAAAAATGGTGTGGCCACTTTGTTGAATAGTTTGATAGTTTCTTAAGGAATTAAACACTCTTACCATAGGAACCAGCAGTCACACTCCCTGGCATTTAACCAAAGGAACTGAAAACTTGCGTCCACACAAAAACCTGCACACAGATGTCTATAGCAGCTTTATTCATCATCGCCAAAACTTGGAAGCCACCATAATGTCCTTCAGTACATGAATCATGGCACATTCATACAAGGGGATGATATTCATCACTAAAAAGAAATGAGCCAGCCAGGCGTGGTAGCCCACGCCGGTAATCCCAGTACTTGGGAGGCTGAGACAGGAGGATCGCAGGTTCAAAGCCAGCCTCAGCAATTTAGTGAGGCTCTCAGCAATTTAGCAAGACCCTATTTCCAAATAAAAAAAATAAAATAGGTCTGGGGATGTAGCTCGGAGGTAGAAGTCCCCTGGGTTCCATACCCAGTACCACAAAAAAAAAGAAACGAGCTATCAAGCCGTAAAAAGACACGGAAGAAACTTAAATGCATGTTGCTAATTGAAAAAAACCAATCTGAGCTGGGTGTGGTGGCGCACGCTTATAATCCCAGTACTTTGGAGGCTGAGACTGGAGAATCTGGGTTCGCCACCAGCCTCAGCTATTTAGTGAGGCCCTCCACAACTTAGACCCTGTTTCAAAATAAAGAACAAAAAATAGGGCTGGAGGTGTAACTTGGAGGTCCCCTGGGTTCAATCCCCAGTACCACACACACACACACAAAAAGCCAATCTGAAAAGGCTACATACATGATTCTGGAAAAGACAAACTATGGAGGCAGTGAACACATCACAGCTGGCAGGGTGAAGAGGACTTGGTGGGCAGTGGCACTAGTATGCATGATACTATAACCGTAGATGCATGTCATTACACATCCGTCAAAACCCAGAAAATACACAACACCAACAGTGAACCCTAATGTCAACTATGGACTTTGGGGGACAATGATGTGTTCAGGTAGATGCTCACACGTAACAAATTTGCAAAGCCAGTAGGGATGTTAATGTGGTGGAGGCTGCACATGTGGACGAGGAAAGGAGAGAGAGAGACACCTCTCCCTACCTTCTATTCAATTTTGTTGTGAATTTATAACTGATCTGAAAAATGAAGTAGTGTGTGTATGTGTGTGTGTGTGTGTGTGTGTATAGCTGGAGATTGAACCCAGGGGCATTCTACCTCTGAGTTGCACCCCCAGGCCTTTTTATTTTTTATTTTGAAACAGGGTCTCACTAAGTTACTGCACGTTGGCCTCAAACCTGCAATCCTCCTATCTCAGCCTCCTAAGTACTGGATTACAGACCTGCACCACCACACCTGGCTTAAAGTCTGTATTTTTAAGCATACAGAAACCAGGGTCAAAGTATAACCTTTGCAACTCAACAAAAGTAAAGAAACTTGAATCTTAAAATGAAAATTATCACTGGGTTTGACAGCACATGCCTATTATCCGAGTACAGGAGAATCAGAGGTTCAAGAACAACTTCAGCAACTTATAGAGACCCTGTCTCAAAATAAAAATAAAATAGAGAATATGGATGCAGCTGAGAGACAGAATGCTCCTGGGTTCAATCCCCAGTACCAAAAAAAAAAAAAAAAGTTTACCAAAAGCAAAATGAGCATCGTTACCTCTCTACTGGTGAGTACAGACTGCACATCACCACATGGAAGCAAACGTGACACCAAGTAATCTCGCTCAGAGACCCAGGGCATGGGTGAGCTCTGCTCTGCGGGGTGGAGGGTGCAGTGCAGACTCCACCAGCCTGCATATGAGCTGGGCTCTCCCGGAGAAGTGACTTTACCTTCTGGCCTCGGTTTCCTGGAAACTAAAACTAAGGGCCATTCACTTCATAACACCTCAAGGAATTAAATAACACATGTAAAAGTACCCAAGACCCAGGCGTGGTGGCAGACCCCCATAATCCCAGTACTTGGGAGGCTGAGAGAGGAGGATCGCAGGTTCGCCACCAGCCTCAGCTACTTAATGAGGCCTCTGCAACTTAGTGAGACCCTGTTTCAATATAAAGAAGAAAAAATAGGGCTGGGGGTATAGCCCGGAGATAGAATGCCTCTGGGTTCCATCCCTGGTACCACAAACAAAAGAAATAAAATAAAAATAAATAAAAAATTAAACAATAATTGCTTTGGCAGTTTCTCCAACTTACATACTTTTGAGTAGCAACCCAAACTGGTCTTTCTGAGGCCTCCAAATCCAACCTAAGTCAAAAAAGTAAGGATTCGTCCAAGGGCAGAACTGTTATAGCACGCGAGACACACACCACCACCCCAGTCAGTATGACCTTCAAAGTGGCATCACAAAGCACCCTGGAGACACAGTTCCAGAACCAAGCAGAAGGACCAAGGGAAATCATCTGTCAGGCCACGGACAGGGATCAGGAGAACCAATGCCCAATGCACAACGCACAAAGGGGACTCGATGACGACGGGGCCAGAAAGAGTGAAGGACAACTGTCTGAAAGAATCACCACCTACAAGTTCTGCATTCATAACCCAATTTTTTTTTAAAAGCCACCATTTCTAAAAAATTTTAATTTCCACTTAGGAGTAGTAGAGTTTGAAAAACAAAACTGTTAGCCAGCCTTCTACCTTCAAAGCAAGAGGCCAAACTTCCCTTCAAGGACCCACTTTCGTCAGGTATGCAAGTGACAGTGAGGTGACAACTGAAGTATGTGAAGGACATCATTATGTGCCGCTCAGATTTCTTGAATAGTGTGAAACTGAAGCACATTCTTGAAGTCAAACTAACCCATCGTAAAAATATACTCAGAGCAGAGAGATCAATTCAACTAAGAAATGAGCCAAGGGCTGGGAGTGGTGGCACATTTCGTAATCCCAGTTCTTGGGAGGCTGAGACAGGAGGATCATAGGTTAGAGACCCTGTTTAAAAATAAAAAATAAAATAGGGCAGGGGGTGTGGCTCCAAGGTAGACCACCCCTGGGTTCAATCCCTAGTAACACACACACACACACACACAAAAAAAAGATATGGGACTTGGGGTATGACTCAGTGGTAAGGTACTCGCCTGGCATGTACAAGGTCCTGGGCTCCATCTGCAGCACCACAAAAAAATAAAAATAAAAATAAAGTAATTTAAGCCTGGCATGGTGGCGCACGCTTCTAATCCCAGTACTTGAGAGGCTGAGACCAGAGGATTCGGGTTAGTGGCCAGCCTCAGCTCTCAGTGAGGCCCACCACAACTTAGTGAGACCCTATTTCAAAATAAAGAATAAAAAAATAGGGCTGGGGGTGTAGCTTGGAGGTAGAATGCCCTGGGTTCAATACCCGGTACCGCCAAAATAAAAGTAATTTAAAGTTATGGGAGGCCGGATGTGGTGGCACACACTTGTAATCCCAGTACTTGGGAGGCTGAGACAAGAGGATCAGGGTTCTCGGCCAACCTCAGATACTTAGTGAGGCCCTCCACAATTTAGTGAGACCCTGTTTCAAAATAAAGAATATAGGGCTGGGGGTGTAGCCCGGAGGTAGAATGCCCCTGGGTTCAATCCCCGGTACCACAAAAATAAGTAAAAAAATAAAGTTATGGGAGGTTAGATTCAAAGAAGTACCCAATGATGAAATACAAAAAGCCAAGAGTCAATTTAATACAAGCCAGGCATAATGGTGAACACCTGTAATCTCAGCTACTTGGGAGGCTGAGGCAGGAGGATCACAGGTTCCAGGCCAGCCTTGCAATTTAGGGAGATCGGGTCTCAAAAAATAGTAAGGGCTAAAACAGGAGGATTGCAGGTTCAAGGCTAGCTTCAGCAACTTAGCAAGACCCTGTTTCAAAATAAAAAAGGGTTGGGGTGTTTAGCTCAAAGGTAGTGTCCCTGAATTCAATTCCCAATACCAAAATAAATAAGTAAAAATAAAAAGGCCTGGGGATGTAACTCAGTGGTAGAGTGATCCTGGGTTCAATCCCCAATAATGAAAATAAGAGTCATTTTAACACCAAGTGATAAGACTTCAGATCTGCAACTGCACTTAGACCAGGAAAAATAAAGTCCAATCTACAGAATAAGGCAGTAGCCAATCAGGAATACACCATACTCATCTAACGCTCCTTTCTCCACTGATAGGGAAAGTCTTAAAGCGACTTACACCCCTCCAGTCTACGCAGAAAAACCCAGTTTCAGAATCCACTTCGGAGTCACCTTCCACAGGTCGTTGGGTGGAGGAGGAAGGGGGGGTCCCCACCTCGTCTGGGTCCACCTTTGGGGCTTCCTTAAGGCACCGCTGTATCTCGCCAAATGTTCTGCTTCTCCCGGGCTACAGAATAACAAACACGTGAGCCCCAGAAATGGCTGTGGCCCACCCTGCTCCGCACAGCGACAACGCGTCGCAAGGGCGACAGCGAAGTTGATTCAACAAGTGGCAACGACGCCCCAGACGCTGCCGGCGGCCCCTTGCAAAGCGCACGGGGCCTGGGCCGGTCGGGGGGGGGGTCCCGGAGTGTTGGGGATCTCGGGGTGCGCGGGACCTGGGCTGTCGGAGGAGGTCCCGGGTGCGCGGGGCCTGGGCTGCTCAAAGGGGGGCCTGGGGCGCGCGGGGACCCGGGTTGGCCGGGGAGGGGCCCCGGGGTAGGCAGAGTGTTGGGGTGCTGAGGTCCTGGGGCGCACGGAGGTCCCGCGACTCGCGGAGGCCTGAGCTGGCTAGAAGGGGTCCCGAGGCGTGCGAAAATGTTGGGGTGCTAGGGACCTGGGGGCGCACGGGGGGGTCGGAGGCGCGCAGGGGTCTCGGGGTGCGTCGTCGCGCCACGCGAGCTCGGCACGCAGTCCCTGCGGCCGGTCGGGCTCCGGGCGTGCGGCGGGGAGGGCGCGGGGCCGCGGCGTGCGGACGCTGCGGCGGGCCGGCTCGGTACCTGCGCGGCGGGGGGCGGCGAGGCGGGGCGGCGCGCCGGCCGCGCAGGCCGCGCTCCTCGCATGGGCACGACGCGCTTCAGCCGCGGCGGAACAAAACCGCGGCGACGCCCCGCCCCCTCCGGCCGCCCTCATTGGCCGCCGCCGCCGCCGCCCGGGCCGTCAGCCGCCGCCCGCGCGCCGCCGCCGCTCTCGCCCCTTCAGCCGCGCCGCCGGGCGGGGCGACGCCGAAGCGCGGTGGGCGGGGCTTTCGCGGCGGCCCGCCCACCGCCCAGCCGAGGAGCGCGCGTGCGCCGAACGTGGCCCCGCCCCCGGCCGGAGCCCCGCCCCCCCGGCCGGAGCCCCGCCCCGAACCCCGGTGCGCCCCGGGTCTGTGTCCTCCCGGCTGCCAAGGCGCAGCGAAGACGAGCGGTGGTGCCAGCGCGGCGGTTGAGGGTGCTCCACCGAGCCCGGAGCCTGAGGCTCGCTGCCGCCGGCAGCCCGCCCTGCCAAGACCCGCTGTGTGCCCTTGGGCCGGGCGCTCGCCCGGATCTGCGGTGGGGCGGGCAGGGCGTCATGAACTGGACGGCGTGCAGGCGACAGACGGACTGGGGCCTGGTTCCGCCTGAGCCCAGCTGGCCCAGGGTAACCGACTTCTTGAGGGTATGTAGGGTGAGCAGCTGCAGAGTAAGGCGGCGTGCCACGCTCGGGCCTGCGGTTCTCACGCTCAGGGTCCCAGCCTTCCAACGCCGGCGGGGCGATGAGACTGCCCGGCCCCACCTCGCGGCAAGTGGGCTTGTCTTGCGCTGGGGGTGCCCAGACTCTGTGCGGGGTTGCTGCAGGATAAAGCTCCCCACCCGCAGAGGGGCCTTAGGGACCATGTGGTCCAGAGATACCCATTTGAGTCCTGCTATGAGTCTGGCCAGGAGGCGGCCAGAGTGGGGAGAGAGGCCGCCTGGGCGCTGAGGAGCTGCATGCAGGCCAGTAGATGGCGCTGGGAAGAGCAGCAGCAGAACCAGGCAGGGCTGTTTAGGGCAGAAACCGAGGCGTTGGGGAAGAGTCCCAAAGCCCTGAGGGGAGCCACAAGGCATCCCAGCTGCCTGGCACCAGGTGGGACTGGACAGGGTGCTCTCACCTGCCTGGGAGAGCAGGAGGCCAGCAGGGCTGAGGACAGGTGTCACTCGCACCGCTGTCCATTACCCCCTCTAGGTTCCCTGAGACAAGTGGCTTTGTGGACCTGGGCCAGATCGGGCAGAGGCCAAACCAGGACTTGTCACCTGGCAGGCAGGCACCTGTGCTAGGAAGGGGTCCTGCCCAGGTCGGCCCTTCTTGAGCTGGGTGTTCTGTCCTGTCCATCTGGGCCTGTGACAACCTCCTCAAATCACCAAGGTCACCTATGTTGTCAGAGTCAAATGGCTAATTAGGTTGTATCCACTGCCCTTACCAGCCTCATCTGGGTAGTTAGTAGAGGCTTTTGGTGGGTAAAGAGTTCACCCTGTGCCGGTATGGGGAAATTGCCCCGGTATTGATTTCCAATAAAAATATAAAAAGTGGTCAAAGCCTGGGTTCTGCAGGCAGGGAAAGACTGAAGCTTTGCCTGTTACACTTCAGAACTCCCCCTACTCCCCCTCCTGTCTCCTTTGCCCTGATATTAACTCATAGTAAGAATGTAGAAGCAATTAAAACATATATTAATATATATATATTAAAAGCCCTGAGATCACAAGTAGCTCTGCCTGGCACACCTTAAAGCTATAAAGATAGCAAGAGCCTTCTGCCTTGCTCTTGGAGCTTACACACAGCTGCACGGGCTGCAATCAGTGCCTCTGTCTCCCTTTTTCTCTGTGACCCAGCCTTGGTATGCGGGATGAAAACTCCATATGTTACTTCAAGGCACCCATAATTGATGGGCAACCAATACAGCAGAAGTAGAGAAAAAAAGTAAGTGGGACAAGATAGCACCACCTGCACCTGCATGGGAAAGTGAGTTGCTAGTCCATTGACATGGTAACGCCGATAAGAGAATACCAGTAAAAAAAAAAAAAAAAAAAAAAAAGTATTTAAGGGCC